>JAMPIV010021371.1:0-21826 GCA_024509875.1 Oreohelix idahoensis
AATAACATCATGCTGAGGCGAAGCATGAGAGGGGCCCGGAGTAATGGAGGGTAACTCAGCTAAACGCGCGTCACGGGCGTGGATACGGGAGTACAGTTCAGGAGGAGGGATAGGACCTTCAGAGGCGGAACAGGAACGATAACTTCTGGTTCGATCAACTATATGGGAATGATGTGGTGTCTTCAATTTTTCTACCACTGTCTGTGTGCCGATACTTCTGGTTTTTTCTGTGTGTGTTACAACACGGACCATTCGACGTGTCTCCGTTTGTGTAGCAGCACTACACATTGCCTTCAATCTGCCCTCGGATTTCCGTTTTGATACGCGTTGCGTGGTATTCCCATGCGTGCACTGTGTCTTCTCTGTGTCGATCACGTCAATGTGTAGGCCTCTATTGGTTTGCGTACCCGATCTTATTGAGCATATATGTGCCTTCCAACGCCCTTTTGATGTCATGTCACAGCTGCGTTCGTTTCTACGTGGATTATTGGTGACCACCCATATCGTTGTTGGTCTTATCTCTGCGAGGAGATTTCTCATTTTCATTCTATGCCTTCTCCTGTTCAGGCTGTTCCAATGTCCTGACCTGGAAATTGGGAAGACCCTCGCCTGACTGTGTGGTGTTCTGCTTTCCGCCATCCTATCAGGCGTTCTGTCTTGGTGTTGAGTGTGCTGAACAAACCGTTGACGATAAGATCCTGGCAATGGAGTATCGCACGGCTGTAACATTGATGGTTGCTGCCAAGACTGACGGTAATGACTGATGTCCATTGGCTCTTCATCTGTGTGATCGTGTGCACGAGGTTCACGCCCAAGTCTATTTGCAAACCGTTTCTTCACATTGTCTTCATTTATTGCTAGTTGAATGGCATCAAGGATTGTCTGTGGGTCTTTCCTTATTAAATGAAGTTTCAGCGCATCTGACTGGAGACCATCGATAAAAATGCCAACAAGTTGGTTTTCCGTATCAGTAGACGCAGAGGAAGGTTCCACTAAAGCATCTTCAGCCAGGTTTAACAACCTATCGGCAAAAAACTGAACCGACTCGTGACGGTCCTGATGGAGTCCGCGAAGCAAAGTCCAAGCATGTTGGTGATCCTTAACGGAAGAGTAACGGCGGATGAGCTCCTTCTGTGGCGAGGCGAAGGTCTCGTCTGGAAATAACTGTGCACGGCGACGTAGATAGTCAGTGACAAGTGACTGAGATGATAAGAAGGCAACACGTTTGCGATCGGCATCAGTGGCTGATGGAATCAATGAAGTAAATTTCTCAATGTCACGTAACCACTGCCGAAAAGTGGACGGATCGCCACAAAAAGGCTTAACAATGTTATTGATGTTGTGCAGATTTGCACTCTGTGTAACCAAGCTAAGGGTGGTAGCAATAGCTTGTAGAGAACTATTAGGAACTTCAGCGTTATCTGGCAATGGTTGACTCAACGCATGCTGTTGTTGCATGTCATGTATCTGCTGTTGTAATAACAGATTTTGTTGTTGGAGCAATTGTATTTGATTTTCAAACTGTTGTTGCATATTTGGATCCATCATGCATAAGCTGTACCACACCGAAAATGACAATCTCTGGTGTGTGAAAGGTCACGGCACCAAAAAGTCAAACTATGTGACCGGGTGAAGGAAGGAGTGGACGGGAACGGCACTAAAAGTCAGGGCTCGTGTGACAGTGTAGATCGTGATAGTGGATTTTGTGGAAAGGGACGTAAATCTGTATTTCACTTGAGATAAGGGAAATAATCCCAAGACTTTCTTTGTAGGGGTTCTTCTGGGGAAGACTGGTTATTCACCAGAGGTGTTGCTTCCAGAAGAGAGGAACAACCCAGGTAATTAAGTGAACTCGTAAGTGCCTTTATGGTTTTAATATTGATCTTGAAGCGTTATATATAATCAGTAACTCGAACAGTCAAAGGAAACTTCAATAGCGCAGGTTACTTGAAAAGTCTAGTAGATATTAAAAAGATATTATTTATTTCGTTTCGTTTCAGCATGAGGAAAATGTGGCAGTTCGATAAGAATTTCTGGTGGGGGAAAGTAATACTGCCAGCTTTAGCCTCCAAGCCGAAAGGCTTACGGCTCCTCAATACTCTAGTCGTTTTGTGACATCTGTGGAAATTCTAGCGAAATAAAATACGATTCGAGACTTCAATTAAAACTAGATCGAACTTACTTCATGTGGAATGAACCACACACATAATCGTGGCAGGGGTTAGTGCTGGTTCACTAACTTTCCTGGTCGGTAGGATCTCTAGATGGATATTATTATCCAAACCGTAGGAGTCAAGGGCTTTTTCGTTCAATAGTAGTCGTAGCGCCAGGTTGCTCCAAACCTAAACTAAAGAACTTTTTTTTTTTTTTTTTTTTTTTTAAACCTTTATTGGGTCAATATTTTACAACATCCATAGTATTTACAAGAGTTAAAATTCATATACATTCTAAATAATACATAGTGTGAACTACTACCCCTCCCTCCCCCCTCCCCCTATCCCCAAGTAAGTAATAACAACAAGTCAGCAATATTATAACAAAAGGATACATAACAAAAGCCATATCAAAACCCAAACATCCCAACCATATCCTGAGTAATATCCCAAACAATATCATAGTGAGTACCAAAATTATTATAGATGGTGAAACAAATGAGGCTATGAACATCGACACCCTACTATGAGATGATTAATGAAGACGTATACAATAAAGGTTATTTACAGTCAAAGCAACCTGCTTTGCATGATGACCCAAAGGCCACAAGTATGATTTTTACATGACGTGAAGTATTTACAAGCAAAGCTACTTTGTTTTGCATGACAAATGAAAGGTCAATAAAGGTTTAAGTACAACAACACAAAGGTTTCAAATCTGTTCTGTTATGTTTTGTGTTATTTGTTCGTATATCTGTGTAAATATTCTACTGTCGTAAAGTATGCCGTCATGTACTGCCCTATTTCTACATATCCACACTAAGTATCTAAATTCTGCTAATAAAGTTAAGAGTTTAAGCTCTGTCTGTCTCGGTAACTTAGGTAAAATATTCAACATGACCACTTGGTACATGCTGAGCGAATGCGGTGTTTTAGAATTTATTAGTGTTCTTAGTTTGTTTATTGTAGGGACCACTGTTCTACATGTGTAAAACAAGTGGTCTTCTGTTTCTATTGCATTGTTACTACACAGTTTACACTTTGGTTGCGCCTTGCCTGCTTTCATTGCTGAATGCTTGCTCATGATAGGTGTTAAACTGTACAGTAACCTAAATGTAACTTGTTTGGCTTGTGGCTTGACGTCTATTGCGTGAATGTTTGCGAAACTCTGTGTGTAATCCATTGTGATGTTGTACCCCCGTTTTATTCGTGTACCTAAGTCTGGTTCCTGTGCTCCTACTAAAAGTTTGTATATGAGTTTAGTGTCTTGTTTTATTAACTGTTCATTCCCTTTTAGATTTTCTATGCATATCCTATAAAAAGGTGGTGGGGTGTCAAAGGAATGTGGTTGGTTGTTTTCTAGTTTGTGCAACTTAATTAGCCTAAGTCCGATATAATAATGTGCTAAGGGGTACAAATTTGGGTTTTTAATTATCTCCCCTATATATTTAATCCTTAAAGCTTTAATTTTAGTGTTGATGTCTTGTAAGGCTATCCCCCCTTTATGTTTGGGCTGTATTAGGGTTAAATGTTTAATACTTTTAAAAGTACCCCTAAGAATGAAATTCCTAATCAAAACATTTATTTTAGTTACCACTGACTTTGGCATAATTTGGATATTTGCTGTATATATAATTTTAGGCATAATGAAACAGTTCACTATTATGCTTCTCCCAAAAATAGTAGCTGTCTTGTATTTATATTTCTCTATCATGTTTTGAATTTTATCTACTAACTTTACCCATGTCTCTGTAATGGGGTCATAAGGGTTGCAGGAATAATTTATCCCATAAATTTTGATTCTATTAACTTGCGTTAACTGAAAGGGGAAATCCGTCTTGTTTGCCCATTTACCTAATCCCATTAAACTAGATTTTTGAATATTTAGTTTGGATTCATTAGCGTATCCAAACTCTGTAAAGGTTTCTAATATCTTTCTTATGGAATCTACAGTTGCTGGGAGGAATAAAGTATCATCAGCATACGCTAATGATTTTCTTTCCCCTTTCCCGGGTATAAAAGTCCCCGTGATGTTTACATCTTGTCTTATTTTTTCCAGCACTGGCTCTAGTGTTAAAACGTATAACAGGGGAGACAAAGGGCACCCCTGTCTCACTGATCTTGTCAGCCTAACTGGGTCACTTAAACTGTGATTAATTAATATTCTACTATGGGGTTTTTTGTATAAGATTTCTATCCATGTTCTAAAGTATTCCCCTATGTTGTTTGCTTGTAACGTTTTATGTAAGAAGGAATGTGATACTCTGTCAAAGGCCTTTTCTTGATCTAATGATAGTATTGCACTTTGACACTGTCTATCGTGCGTGTATGTAATCAAATCCCTTATGAAGTGTGTATGTCTACAAATGTTCCTACCATGTACACTGCATTGTTGGTCAGCGTGTATCAAGTTCTGCATGAATAATTTAAGTTTCAGAGTGAGAGCTTTGGCCAAGATTTTATAATCAGTATTTAAAAGCGAAATAGGCCTGTAATTTTTGATTGACTTTTTGTCAGCATTATCTTTAGGTATTAAAGTAATAAAGGATTCATTTAAACTATTCGGAAGCTCTCCTTTCTGGAAGGCTTCCTCAAATACTTTAATTAAAAGGGGGCCTAAAATTGGGAAAAAGAAAAAGTAAAATTCTGCCGTTAACCCATCTGGGCCGGGTGATTTATTTTTCTGAAAAGTACTGATCGCTTCCCTTAAGTTTTCTAAAGTTAAAGTTTCGTCTAATTTCTTGCTCTCATCAGCACGTAAACGTTTTGTGTAGTGTAGAAATTTATCCTGTATGTTTACGTTAGTGGGTTCTTTAGTGTATAATTTTGTGTAATATTCAAAAAAAGCGTGTCTAATATTAATGTCTTCTGTCTGTTGTTTCCCATTCATGTCAAATATTTCCTGAATCTGCCTACTGTGTTGTACATTTTGTTCAATCGCTAAATATTGTCTACTGGGTGTTTCTTGTGTAATAGTATTTAATTTTGACCTAAGGAGAGCCCCTTGGTATGTGTGTTGTTTGTACAGGTCTAATTGCTCTTCTAAAGTATGAATGTGTGGGTTAGATTTGTCTATCTGCTTAGTTAAACTTATTGCGTCTTCCAATATATTTTGTTCCCTCTTAAAAGCCCTGTGTATTGTTGTTGCTAAAGTCTGTGTTCTGTCCCTTATTGTGTTTTTTTAGCAGGTCCCAATATTCTGCAATGTTGTTATTGGGGATATCCTGTGTGTAACCCTGAATGAGTTGTGTTATTGTATCTGTGAAGAAGGTATTTGTTAGCAAGTTATTGTTGAATTTCCAATGCGGGGATCTCTTTAATTTTGTATATGTGTGTCCCGTACTTAGAACTGTGTATACTGCTTGGTGATCTGTAAATTTAAGCGTGTTTTTTATATGGTAAGTTTTGTGTATATTGTAATTATTGGATGCGTAGAACCTGTCCAGTCTTGAGGCCTGTCTAAAATATGGGTTTGTCTTGTCGTGAAATGTGAAAGCTTGTGTGTTCGGTTGTAGTTTTCTGTAAACGTCTACTAGGTCATGTTTGTCAAGAATGGGTTGTAAATGTCGTATTGATAAGGGTATTTGAATTTTCTTTCTCTGAGATACGGGGCCTAAGGAACTACTGTCTAAATTGGCCAAAACACAGTTAAAATCTCCCCCTAACACTATTCTAGTTTCTTTGTAGTGCTTATCCATAGTGTCATACAGTCCGTCGTAAAATTTGGGTTGGTCAATGTCTACTGCGGGTGCGTATATATTAATGAGCGTGTGCGTGTCATGTTTATTGTGTTTGCTCTGTATTTGAATTATGACGGTTCTGCCACCATTGTCAGTTCTATAATGTACTGTGTCCCAATCTTCGTTAATTTGTAAGATGGCGACACTACTATGCCTGGGGCCTAGGGCGAACCAGCCGTGTTTAAGTCCTAATCTAGTTACAATCCGACTGGCAGAAAAGTCGGACGTAATCCCTGTCTGTTGCAAGAACAAAAAATCAGGTTTATCTTTTTTAATCAGTTTGATAATGTGCTCTAGCTTATTCCTCAAACCATTGATATTGAGGGATATTAGAACTAGGCTGCTTGACAAAGTGGTATCTGAGGGTTGGCCACTTGTTGCAAACTGTCTACCTGGAAAAGTGGCAGAGTGGGCACTTGCCATATCTAAAATATTTGACAAAGCGGGGACTGGACCGTTCGTCTTTTTTGAATTACAAAGCAGAGTGGTGGTCTGAGGCTGGCAACCCGCTACAGGTGAAATATTCAACAAAGCGCTAGTTGATGGTTTATCATGTGTTTTAAGGGTTGTAATAGGCAAAGTGATTGGCTGGTCACTTTTTGCACATGGTTTACACACCAGAGGGGTGACTGTGGGCTGACCGCCTTCTTTCTGTCGTAACTAGCCCGCTCGACACATGCGTGTTTACATTGTTAGACCAATCAGTGCATGAGGGCTGACCGATTAACCTAAATTCTTGGTTGCTAGACTGAATAGTGACTGAGGACTGGCTATTTGTCAAATTGCCCTGATAGTTCGGGTCAGGTGCAGGCAAAGCCGCACCGTTAGACCTTCCCGCCCTGACGGGGGGGGGGGGGGGTTGGGGTTGGCTGCCTAAGTAAAACTGTGCGCATTTAAAAGTGTAAGTGTGTGTGTGTGTGTGCCGTGTTATGTAAAAACTAAACAGCAAAGGAATATTTACAATCAACACAACTCTTAAATTACACTGTAAAAAAGCACCTAAACTATAGTTATTTATATCTTTTACTTTTAAAATTACATTGCTTTTTGCGAATTTCTTTCTTGCCGACTGGAAAGAGTGCATTCTCCCACGCACTGGTATATTTTTGTCCATCACGTCAGTACACTCACAGGGAAAGGGGGGGGTGTGACCACGGGATGCATCTTGACCTCACATGCACCATTTGTCATCTGCCATCTGGAGCACACACCTCTTGCTCGCTTGACGCTGGACATCTTACGCTGGGTCCCAGCGCAGGGAAAAAAGACTCGTGGGTGTAAGCTCATGCGCTTACTGGTTCAAACTCCTGCCCGTCTATAAATATGCTGGCTTGTGGCATCATCGAGTCAATGTCTTCTGTCATACTCGCCCAGGTGAGTTGGGGTTCTTTTAGCGTCGCCTCTTCATCCATTTGATACGCCCCTGTCATATCGGGGTACTCTTTATCTTCGGACTCAGTTTGCTTCGGCTCATCAATTGTTGGTGTTGACACGCTCCTGGGGGAGGGTTCTGATGTCGACGCCTTGGGCGATGGGGGCAAGGTTTTTTTGCTGGGGGAGTTTAACCTCACCTCCTTCGTCTTTACAGCCCTTGTTGCTTGCAATAGCATCCTCTTCCTGTTCTTCGCATTCCTTCTAGACAGCACATCTGTAAATTCTGCCTCTGTGTTCTTCTCACTTTCAGACTCCGATTCAGTATTTTCTGGGGCGGGGGAGTCAGTTGCCCTACTCTGCTCCGCTGGAGTTTTGTCTGCCACTGCCTCTTCTTCTCTTGTTTGTTTGGCTTGAGTGGGGGCCGCCCGCTTCTTTGGGCACTGGCTGACCCAGTGCGTATCAAGCCCACATATCGCACATTGAATTCTGCGCCCGGGCAGGGCCACCCACACTCGCTGTATTCTGTCATCCGTCATCTTCAAGTGTGCGAAGTGCGGTACCTGTTGTTTGGACGGCCTGTAGGAAAAGTTCCACATATCGTATGCCGTCTTAATTCTGCTGACTTCAGCATTCTTATCTCCGGTCACTTCCGCAGCGATCCTCCTCACCGCCTCTGCTTTCATTGTTGGCGGTATCCAGTGCAGGATACCCTTGGACGTTTCTTTGTCCAGGTGCTCGATATGTACGGTCATCTGTGGATTGGACCACTCTAGCTTTTTGCCATGTAGGCCTTGATAGTGCTTGATCTGCGCTGCCGCAGTTAAAGTGGCGTACCACCTAAAGGGTCCAGAAAACCTGTATAGTGTGGCAATGCCACTCAGTCCCACTCCTGCAGGCCCCGCCAGGATACTCGCCAATAATGAGTAAGATGCTCTATTGGCCTGTGGGCCGGTAACAGTAATTATCAATGTCCCTGGTTTGTGAAGGACTCCTCCTTCCAAATCTTCATCTGTATTTATTTCAATAACTGGCACAATAGATGCTGACATTTTTTCTTACTTCTTGGTTATAAAACCAAATTAGCACAAACAAAAGTCACAAGATTAGCCTAGCTAACAGCTAAGCTAACACTAATGTCCGGGAAAAAACAGCAAAACGTAGGAGTCAATGGCTTTTTCGTTCAATAGTAGTCGTAGCGCCAGGTTGCTCCAAACCTAAACTAAAGAACGCCCTATGTTGATTTGACTCTAGCATTGAGTTACTGCCTCAAGCTCTCTCTCTGTCTGGTTTCTAAGATGCATCAGTTTTTATACTTGTCTGGTGCTATGTCTTGCCAGAGGAAGTATTTCTCATTGGAGTTAGGACCGGAAACCTTCTAATGATTGGTCTTGGGCGCTAGTGGACTGTTGAAATAATCTTTAACCTAACTAGCTACGAATCCTCTAGTCTAAAATTATTGTTTCTATGTGAAGATGACCAACCATTGTTTAAAGTTCTCTCTAATCTAAATGTTTTCCGGTCTGACTTGTATGTAGGCCACACAAGGTTTGATGACATCATGGGTTCATGTGTGTCATGACTGATGATGTCATTGATTCTTGACTAGTGGTTTATTTATCTAACTAGTCATTCATAAAATACTTTACTATAAGGCTAACAGTTGTAGCTACTTAATAGTCTACCCATGTTACGCACAGATCTTCATTTTTTTCTAAAGTCATTATATGATCATTTTTCCTAAAGTCATTATATGATCATTTTTCCTAAAGTCATTGTATGATCATTTTTTGCTAAAGACATTGTGTAATTAGATTGACTGAATGTACACTTTAATTTGTCTCGGTCAAAGCTACATAACTCTGGATAATTGAGATTATCATTTAATATGATGTTACCTCCTCTTGTGTCGAGACACGGTCGGTCCATATTTTTGTTAACGAAGTGTGACCATTCTCCTTATTTGGTAGTATCGGTCAACTGTTGTTGGAATGTCTGAAACCTGTGTTGAGGTCTCTGTTCATGTCCAAATAAGGCTCGATCTAGTTAAATCTTATCTGGAATATTCCTAGATCGTCTTGCTATTCAAGTGTATAGGTTCTGCGCATGTCCGGACGCGGGACGTCTGGGAAGTTTCTTTATCTTGGGAGACGATGTAAAGCTGTGAAGCAGAAAGGACGCGTTTTTGGCGTCTCTGTGATTTTGTTAGGGATTAGGAGCCTTATTGTGAGATAGTTAGCTTACAAGGTCCTTCCCTTGAGTATTCTAAAACGCCTGGAGGCGTATGTTTTCTGTGGTGTGGATTTTCGAACGAAGGTAATGCCTCATTTACATCCAATCTGTAACTTTACTTATGTTTGACAATGGTCGATCTCTGCTCACGTATGCATTACAGAAAGGAAGGTTCTTCTAATAGATTTCACGCCCCAGGTATCTTCATACCTGAGATCTATATGTAAACGGGTCATACTCAGCCCGAAGGACAGTTCTTTGTTCTATGTACGTCGCTGTGTGTCAGCGATTATGCCTACGTCAAGGTTAGACTTAGGAATGTCTGTAAAGGTCAGTTTGACCTGCACTCCTGGAATGCCATCCTCGTGCGACGTATGATTTGACTCGTTTAGCACATCTGAACAGTAAGAGGATTTTTTGTTGATGTACTTTTGTATTTGGAGCCAACCATATAATACCTTGGCGCCATATCATCATCTTTAGAATATGCCAAATGCATTGATAAACTATGTAAGCTGATGTTTGTGAATGTCATGACTTTGCTCTATTGTGAACTGGATGTACGTTCTTGTACCTGTGACGTCAAAATAAATGATGAAAAAACGTCCAGAGCGGTTTACCCATTTATGACTTCACATGTCGTACCCTACGTGCTGTAACTCTGTGAACTACATCACTACTGTACACAGCAACAACAACAACACAAAACCAGATAGGACACCCTACATCTACAACTATAATTTTACTGGTGTCGATAGGGGTGGTAATTGAAGTCAGCCTAAATCCACCCTTATCAACCCTGTTACAGCATCTTGAAGGAGGCCGTGTCCAAAAACATACCTTTTAAAGAGACAAAACACAGAGTGGCTGCGGATGTTGCAGACAAACAGCGCAGGATTGACAGAAGACAGTTACATCAGCTGACAGCGGAAGTAAAAGAGATGAAACGGAAACTCCAGGGCGAGAACAAAAGCAGGCAGACTCCCGAAAAACAAATTGACAGTGAAGATGTAATAGATCTGAAGAGCATTAGGGAAATGATGGACGACATAAAAAGAATACAACAACAAATAGAAAGAGATGTCAAGAAGCTGACAGAACTGAAGGAAGAAAACTCAGAAATCCTCAAGAGAATTGAAGCAGAACGAAGAGCCGTAGAGGAAATGACATCCAACATACGGGAAACAAATACGAACAACCAAACAGACGAAGAAGTCTTAGAAGAAACACTAGACAGACTACTACCTGCAATCATAGAAAAAGCGCTTTCTCAGATACAGGAGAAAAGGAAGACACAAGATTCAGAAACGAGGAAGGCAAAAACAATCAAAACCACACAAGCCAGATAGGGAGGCAGGATATGATAAACACCATGAACACGCCACGACACCATGAACAGACAAGCAAAGAAGAGGTAACCAGACAGTCAGCTAATGGTCCTTTTTAGGACCATCCTTTTCAGGACTATCAACCTGCTAGCACCGAAGAAACAACACGCACAATATACCCCAATTATAACCAATTTTCAGGTTGAACAGGGTATAACAACAATATAGTAGACAAATGAACGAACGAACGAACAGAGCATGAACATCCACAGTGCGTGTTTAATCTTAATGAAAATATTACATGGTATAATTTTTTATACATCATTTTTAAAATGCGTGGTCATAATTTGAATGTTAGTTTATGTTTAGTGAAAAAGCAGACTTATTCGCTTTCACTTATGGTATGTCGGTGCTTCAGAATTTTTAAAAATAAATCTTCGACCCCGCTTAGTATTAAAATTTGGAAAATGCCTGGATTTAATCTGGTTGTTTAAATAACTGTATCAACATATGTAAAAACCAACTTCACTCGATAGTCGCTTTTTTCCCCGTTGCAATTAAGGTATTTTATAGTAAAATCTTTAGTTGTTGCAGAAAACAAAATTATCAGATAGCTATGAGTTGTTGTTGTTGTTGTTTTCGTCTACTATGCTGCTGTAATACCCTGTTCAACCTGAAAGTTTGGTTATAATTGGGGTATGATCGTAGAAGGACCGTTTAAATGGACATTATTTTTTCACAGGTTACCAGGTCACATAATTTGGTTTTTACCGCTTTGGTTAAAAAAAAAAAATAATAAGCTGGTGGCTTTTCGTCAAATACCTTGTATGTATTCAATTCATTTGAATGTATGTTTATTATGATTGACAACGCAGATTTATTCATTCATTCGTTTTGACGTGCTTCAGAATTTTTTTTAAAATAAACCTTTGTCCCCGCTTAGTACTAAAATTTAGAAAATGTCTCAAGGGAAGCAATCCATATGGTAAAAATTATAAATCAAGGGGAACAATCAAAATGGTAACATTATTATTAAAAGGTCGTAATTTACAATTCTAGATTTCTTTATTTTACATAGCAATTTAAATGTTTTAAACAGACACTAATGCTTTATGCGAAAATATAAAAAAATTGCTTTGATGTAGTATTTAAAAGTTATTATTACTTTTTAAATCAAAATTAATTACATTTTACAAATCAGTTTCTATTCATTTACCAAATATTACATAGTACAAGGTATTTCGAAGACTAAGCACTTTTTAACTCCATAATTGTCCTTGGCACGCATACAAGAACTGCTTCTGGGCCTCCTTTGGCTAAGATCAAAGTGTCATACTTCTAGGGATCATTTCTAGAGTATGCCGGGTCTTAGCCAGGGCCGGGATCACACACCTTAACACACCAAACCTAATAAAGTCTTATAGACCTCATTTTGAACCCCATAAGGGGCATTAAATTTAAAAAAAAAAAAAAAAAAAAAAAAAATACAAGAACTGCAGCGTATTTTACGCTGTACAACCCAATGCCTAGAATCCGGCTTTTGGCTGGGATCATGTGTCTACACACGGGGACCGGTACAGTGACATTCATGTGTCATTAGGTCTCTTGTGTGAGAACACAGAAGATCACTACGGTGACACATGTTGTCATTGGGTCTTCTTGTGTTGGGACATGTGGTCTTGACCAGGGCCGGGTTTGGGCGGGGATAATGCAACCTCATGCGAGGAAAAAATATGCGACCTCAAGCGAGGGGAAAAAAAAAAAAACAAGAATCCGGCTTTTGGCTGGGATCATGTGTCTAGACACAGGGACCGGTACAGTGACATTCATGTGTCATTAGGTCTCTTGTGTGAGAACACAGAAGATCACTACGGTGACACATGTTGTCATTGGGTCTTCTTGTGTTGGGACATGTGGTCTTGACCAGGGCCGGGTTTGGGCGGGGATAATGCGACCTCATGCGAGGAAAGGATATGCGACCTCAAGCGAGGGGAAAAAAAAAAAATATAAAAATAAAAAAATAAAAAAAATGCCTAGAATCCGCTTTTGGCTGGGATCATGTGTCTACACACAGGGACCGGTACAGTGACATTCATGTGTCATTAGGTCTCTTGTGTGAGAACACAGAGGATCACTACAGTGACACAGTTTGTCACTGGGTCTTCTTGTGTTGGGACATGTGGTCTTGACCAGGGCCGGGTTTGGGCGGGGACAATGCGACCTCAAGCGAGGAAAAAAATATGCGACGTCAAGCGAGGAAAAAAAAAAAAAAAAAAAAAAAATGCCTGGTATCCTGGCTTTTGGCTGGGATCATGTGTCTAGACACGGGGACCAATACAGTGACATTCATGTGTCATTAGGTCTCTTGTGTGAGAACACAGAAGATCACTACGGTGACACATTTTGTCACTGGGTCTTCTAGTGTTGGGACATGTGGTCTTGACCAGGGCCGGGTTTGGGTGGGTAAATGCGACCTCATGCGAGGAAAAAATATGCGACCTCATGCGAGGAAAAAAAAAAAAAAAAATTTTTACGCTGTACAACCCAATGCCTAGAATCCGGCTTTTGGCTGGGATCATGTGTCTAGACACAGGGACCGGTACAGTGACATTCATGTGTCATTAGGTCTCTTGTGTGAGAACACAGAAGATCACTACGGTGACACATGTTGTCATTGGGTCTTCTTGTGTTGGGGACATGTGGTCTTGACCAGGGCCGGGTTTGGGCGGGGATAATGCGACCTCATGCGAGGAAAGGATATGCGACCTCAAGCGAGGGGGAAAAAAAAAAAATTAAAAAAAAAAAAAAAAAATGCCTAGAATCCGCTTTTGGCTGGGATCATGTGTCTACACACAGGGACCGGTACAGTGACATTCATGTGTCATTAGGTCTCTTGTGTGAGAACACAGAGGATCACTACAGTGACACAGTTTGTCATTGGGTCTTCTTGTGTTGGGACACGTGGTCTTGACCAGGGCCGGGTTTGGGCGGGGACAATGCGACCTCAAGCGAGGAAAAAAATATGCGACCTCAAGCGAGGAAAAAAAAAAAAAAAAAAATGCCTGGTATCCTGGCTTTTGGCTGGGATCATGTGTCTAGACACGGGGACCAATACAGTGACATTCATGTGTCATTAGGTCTCTTGTGTGAGAACACAGAAGATCACTACGGTGACACATGTTGTCATTGGGTCTTCTTGTGTTGGGACATGTGGTCTTGACCAGAGCCGGGTTTGGGCGGGGATAATGCGACCTCATGCGAGGAAAAAATATGCGACCTCAAGCGAGGAAAAAAAAAAAAAACAAGAACTGCAGCGTATTTTACGCTGTACAACCCAATGCCTGGTATCCTGGCTTTTGGCTGGGATCATGTGTCTAGACACGGGGACCAATACAGTGACATTCATGTGTCATTAGGTCTCTTGTGTGAGAACACAGAGGATCACTACAGTGACACGTGTTGTCATTGGGTCTTCTTGTGTTGGGACATGTGGTCTTGACCAGGGCCGGGTTTAGGCGGGTAAAATGCGACCTCATGCGAGGAAAAAATATGCGACCTCAAGCGAGGGAAAAAAAAAAAAAAAAAAAAAAGCTGTACAACCCAATGCCTAGAATCCGGCTTTTGGCTGGGATCATGTGTCTAGACGCAGGGACCGGTACAGTGACATTCATGTGTCATTAGGTCTCTTGTGTGAGAACACAGAAGATCACTACAGTGACACAGTTTGTCATTGGGTCTTCTTGTGTTGGGACATGTGGTCTTGACCAGGGCCGGGTTTGGGCGGGGACAATGCGACCTCATGCGAGGAAAAAATATGCGACCTCAAGCGAGGAAAAAAAAAAAAAAAAAAAAATTTCTTGAGCATTTATAATGCTCCTAGCAAACCCAACGGCCTAATAATATAACACCCTATATACCCCAATTATAACCAAACTTTCAGGTTGAACAGGGTATTACAGCAGTATAGTAGACGAAAACAACAACAACAACAACGGCCTAATATCTGGCCTTTGGCTAGGATCATGTGTCTGACACACGGACCGGTACAGTGACATTCATGTGTCATTAGGTCCCTTGTGTGAGAACACAGAGGATCACTACAGTGACACAGTTTGTCATTGGGTCTTCTTGTGTTGGGACATGTGGTCTTGACCAGGGCCGGGTTTGGGTGGGTAAATGCGACCTCATGCGAGGAAAAAATATGCGACCTCAAGCGAGGAAAAAAAAAAAATGAGCATTTATAATGCTCCTAGCAAACCCAACGGCCTAATATCTGGCCTTTAGCTAGGATCATGTGTCTAGACACAGGGACCGGTACAATGACATTCATGTGTCATTAGGTCCCTTGTGTGAGAACACAGAGGATCACTACAGTGAGACAGTTTGTCATTGGGTCTTCTTGTGTTGCGACACGTGGTCTTGACCAGAGCCGGGTTTGGGGCGGGGACAATGCGACCTCATGCGAGGAAAACATATGCGACCTCAAGCGAGGGGAAAAAAAAAGTGTCATTAGGTCTCTTGTGCGAGAACACAGAAGATCACTACAGTGACACAGTTTGTCATTGGGTCTTCTTGTGTTGGAACATGTGGTCTTGACCAGGGCCGGGTTTGGGCGGGTACTAATGCGACCTCATGCCAGGAAAAAATATGCGACCTCAAATGAGCATTTATAATGCTCCTAGCAAACCCAACGGCCTAATATCCGGCCTTTGGCTAGGATCATGTGTCTAGACACAGGTAACACATAAGGAAGGGAAACCCGAGGCCTGTAAACAGTAAATTAATATTAGACAAACATAAAGGTATGTTTTCAGGCACTCGTAAGAAATAAAGAAGTAGAACACTTGGACAACAGAAAAACAACAGACGTGAGTGGCTTACCCAGGGTTCGAACCCCGTACCTTCCGTACGACAACTCCGCCTAGCTATCAAGCGAATCACACTGACCCCACGGCCAGCTAGGCATCCCCATAAAAGGATGCTTTATTGACCATTTATCAGTATTCATTCATAACCCTCCACTCCATTTATCAGTATGAAACACAAGATAACACCGGAAGTATACAGTGGGCAACTCAGCCCCTTAATGACGCAATCACTTCTGTTGTTCCCCTATTAACAGTATGTGTCAGTCCAAACAAGACAAAGACCTTGATACTGGGTCCAGTAAATAGTAGAAGACTTAAGGACAGTAGTATAGAACAGAGGGTAGGTTTCTGGTATTGTATAAACATAAATAACACATAAGGAAGGGAAACCCGAGGAGTTGTCGTACGGAAGGTACGGGGTTCGAACCCTGGTAAGCCACTCACGTCTGTTGTTTTTCTGTTGTCCAAGTGTTCTACTTCTTTATTTCTTACGAGTGCCTGAAAACATACCTTTATGTTTGTCTAATATTAATTTACTGTTTACAGGCCTCGGGTTTCCCTTCCTTATGTGTTATTTATGTTTACACAATACCAGAAACCTACCCTCTGTTCTATACTACTGTCCTTAAGTCTTCTACTATTTACTGGACCCAGTATCAAGGTCTTTGTCTTGTTTGGACTGACACATACTGTTAATAGGGGAACAACAGAAGTGATTGCGTCATTAAGGGGCTGAGTTGCCCAATGTATACTTCCGGTGTTATCTTGTGTTTCATACTGATAAATGGTCAGTAAAGCATCCTTTTATGGGGATGCCTAGCTGGCCGTGAGGTCAGTGTGATTCGCTTGATAGCTAGGCGGAGTTGTCGTACGGAAGGTACGGGGTTCGAACCCTGGGTAAGCCACTCACGTCTGTTGTTTTTCTGTTGTCCAAGTGTTCTACTTCTTTATTTCTTACGAGTGCCTGAAAACATACCTTTATGTTTGTCTAATATTAGTCTAGACACAGGGACCGGTACAGTGACATTCATGTGTCATTAGGTCCTTTGTGTGAGAACACAGAGGATCACTAGGTGACACAGTTTGTCATTGGGTCTTCTTGTGTTGGGACATGTGGTCTTGACCAGGGCCGGGTTTGGGCGGGTACCAATGCGACCTCATGCGAGGAAAAAATATGCGACCTCATGCGAGAAAAAAAAAAAAGAGCATGTATAATGCACCTAGCAAACCCAACGGCCTAATATCCGGCTTTTGGCTAGGATCATGTGTCTAGACACAGGGACCGGTACAGTGACATTCATGTGTCATTAGGTCCCTTGTGTGAGAACACAGAGGATCAATACAGTGACACAGTTTGTCATTGGGTCTTCTTGTGTTGGGACATGTGGTCTTGACCAGGGCCGGGTTTGGGCGGGTACTAATGCGACCTCATGCGAGGAAAAAATATGCGACCTCAAGCGAGGAAAAAAAAAGGATCATGTGTCTACACACAGGGACCAGTAGTGACATTTATGTCATGAGGTCCTTTGTGTGAAAACACGGAAGACCACTACGATGACACATGGTGTCATTGGGTCTTCTTGTGTTGGGACATGTGGTTTTGACCAGAGCCGGGTTTGGGCTGGGGCTAATGCAACCTCATGCGAGGAAAAAATATGCAACCTCATGCGAGGAATTAAAAAAAAAAATACAAGACACATTTATGCACTTTACAAAGAAACTATCAGATGACGACAAGCAAGGTCTAGATGCCGAGCTGACACTTACAGACATAACACTCGCAATAAACACTTTGCAAAAAGACAAATCACCAAGGCCAGACGGACTCACAGCAGAATTTTATCAACACTTTTTTCCCATCTTAGGCCCCCTTCTATTAAAAGTATACACAGAAGCTTTCGAGAACAAAGAACTCCCGCCAAGCTTGAACATGTCATACATCACTCTCATACCCAAAGACAACGCAGACAAAACACTCCTTAAAAACTACAGACCTATATCTCTCTTAAACATAGACTACAACATTTTAACCAAAACGCTAACAAACAAACTAAAACCTTTCATGACCACCCTCATACATGAAGACCAGCAGTGTAGCGTCCAACACAGAAATATTCACCAGCACACACATTTCATCAGAGACATAATCACCTACACACACGAGAAGGATTGTCAGTCGTCAATCCTATCTCTCGATCAAGAGAAAGCTTTTGATCGAATATCACACTCATACCTTCACAAAACATTGCTACATTGCAATATAGGTGACAATTTTAGGAAATGGATTGAAATCCTTTATGCGAAGCCCGAAAGCAAGGTTTTGGTGAATCACACTTTTACCAACACTTTCAGGCTAACGCGTTCCGTGAGGCAGGGGTGTAGTCTCTCCCGCCTACTCTACGTTCTAGCACTAGAACCCATGCTGGAAAAAATTAGAAAGGACAGCTCTATTAAGGGCACCTTTATACCAGGGAAAGGCGGGCATAAGCTGATTGCTTATGCAGACGACACCACCTTTTTCCCACCAAACGACAGGTCTATTGAAAACATTCTAAACACATTCACAGACTTTAGTAAAGGTAGCGGAGCTAAAGTCAACGTACAGAAATCAACAATAATGGGCATAGGCAAATGGAAAAACAAAACAGACTTTCCATTTGGACTTGTACCAACAAACAACATCAAAATCTACGGCATCACTTTTCCTTTACACCCAAGCCGCACTCACAAAGACACATGGCAGAACCTAGCAACACAAATGACAGACATGCTACATAGATACAAATTCAAAACCACAACAATTTTTGGACGAAGCATGATTGTAAACACTTATGTCATTCCCAAATTACTATACGTAGCCACAGTTTTTGATCCCCCGAAACAGACTATTACAGACATAAACAAACAGATCAGAAGATTTATTTATAGTCACACAATCTACAGCATAAAACATAAGAAACTTATACAAGAAAAGAAACAGGGAGGGATTGCACTCCAGGACATACAGACAAAGATCCAAGCACTTAGAATCAAACACGTAGGGAATATCATCAAACATCCAGAACAACACGTGCTAGCACACTATTACGTGGGGCTTAGACTCACCAGACTGAGACCACTAAGCAACTCAACGCCACACCATTTCTGCCCACTACCATCATTTTACAAGTCATGCATACAAGCCATTCACGGACACGACAACTTAATTCACCAGAAAACAAATGCAATCTACAAACACTTAGTCAAACTACAAGCACCCCCGCTACATCTCAGGATTAAAAGGGGACAGAAATACTTCAAGACAAATTATACTGACATTTTCACCAACTTACACAACCCTCACATCACTGCTAAGGCAAGAGAAGTTACCTTTAGACTCATATACAACATGACACCCACAACAGAAAGACAAGCTCACAGATCCTAACAAATATCACAGTGCCAGCTGTGCAAAACACGCATTCAAGAAACCGAAGACCACATTTACTACACGTGCAATACAGTCATACCTATGAGGAAAGCATTGCAGGATATAATTGCCTCACATATACACAACAACGTTGACTTTTACAAATCTATTTTTCTTAACACGCTCCCGAGATCAATTCCCGAAACACATACAAAACTTCTCATTTTATTGTCACAATATAGATATCTCATTTGGAGTTTTAGGAATTTAGCAGTTTTCAAATACCACCATTTTAATCCACATATACTTTTACAGGTATTTTTGCAAAAAGCACTGACAATTTCACCTGATTTTAATGTACAGCGGAGCAACACTCCTCCGCTCTCTTCATCTTAATTCCCTTCTTCTCTTCATGTACCGGTAAGTACGGGCTAGCCTCTTGAAAGGCGACTCAGAAGTGTGTTCAACTGTTACAAATTGAAGCCTGCACGACTGAGAACAAAGCAATCCGCACCACATACCGACCTTACGGGGCCTTCAATAGTGTCTCTCCCGCCCCATTCTGCCTGTCTTCTTGATGCGTTTTTCCAACGCAGACCAACCACTATCCTGAAACTGGGGTCTTTCATAGCTCTCTATTCTCCCCGCACCGCTTATTGTATTGAGAAAGTAAATTTAAATTTGTGTATGCAGGTGTATACAATTTGCTAATGTAGGCGCGTTAGTTTTTCTTTTCTATATACCATGTATATGTACTTTTATAAATTGTTTAGAAATGTACAAGTTTTGGTTTTTTTATTGGAAACAAAACACAAATCATAAAATTTGTTTACAGAACCACCAATTGGAAAAATATGAGAAAATGATATCTGTGAAAAGTATGATTGGTACAATTTTTAGTACAAGCACGTGTGTGTAGGAGTGGATGCAGAGTTTCCAGGTTTCACCTGCGCTCTTTGTGTGGGTGTGCGTGGTTCACATTTGTAAATGAAGTTCACTAAAAAAAAAAAAAAAAAAAAAACAAAGCACAAAGTTGTACAGTACATGTAATTTATTGTTTGCTGTAAAATGAACATGGTTTAGAATGTTAAAATGGACATGTCTTATGAAACCTGACTATACTACCCCTATTTACTCCTACTTTGTCCTTCCTGTGTGCTAGCTTTCTCGGGGCTTTTCATTTGTGTGTGCAAACCATCTCCTGCTGAAACGTGTTCACACCTGAAATGGATGCGTTATACAACGCAAACTGTCCGCTATATTTAAACCGTGGCCCTTGCGGATTCCTTTCTCCCCGGACAGCCCTTTGTACCTCCGACCCACCCCTCTGCTCTGGAAGCCAAAATTACTTCCAATGTTTTTGGTTAATTTTTGACTGGCGCTTTGGTTTTTACACAAGTATGGTTTGAAGTAACTGAATTTGTGTATGTACGTGAGCCTTGTATGGCAGGCTTTTTGTTCATATTCTTTGTTATAACATGTACGTGTCGAGTTTTGGAATGGAAGCTAGAAACCACTCCCTTTAACTTGGAGCTCTTTCGTCGCCAGTGTGTCAGCCGCCTTAAGGCTGCTCAAGGCTGAGTGTAATCAACCACCACTTTGGTGGCTGAAACCCGCTCAGCCAAGAGATAGGGGTTACGCAGCACACAATGGCCACTCTCCCTCTACCTGGGAGGAGGGGGCGGGGAGGGCAGGGCTTTCAATACCCAGCCCAGGCGATAGTCTTCTCAAGTGTATCCTTTGTTCTAGCAACCAAACTGGACACTGAAGTTTCTTCAGAATCCAACACAGTCCAAAATCTTGAACCAATATAAACCACCTTTTCATTTAAAATCTCTTGTTTCATCTTTTTCTACTCCCTGTTAAACTCTGTGTAGTTAACTCATACTGGCTACTAGTTGTTGAATCACGCTTTATTTGTTAAATGACGTGAATGTCCACCAGTTGATAAATGTAGATGTTGGGACTGGTGTAGTAAAGTGTAACGATTGTCAACTCATTAAACCCAGCACAGTTTTGGTCATACAGGTCATCTTGTCCTGGAACGTGATGAGGCTCCGACAAGAATGTGAGTGTAGACAATGAGTGTGTATATGAATGTCAGAACGCGAATGGTAGAATGATTCGATAGAGTTGACAGGTTGGTAGTACATCACTCATACTCACACTGTTCGAATTCAAGAAGTACTGGAACTACGGTGGTCTTTTTATAACATTTAATGAGACGCACACTTGGACAGTACGTGTATGGTTACAGGAACAAATGTCGACATAGACAGCATAATGTTGATCACAGGAATATCATCTTAAGTTAGCATTCATGCTTGGCAAATATCATAATGGAGCATTCGTAAATAAGCATTCAGAGTTCCATCATGTAAATCATCTGGCTTTACTGACTGGGCACGTCAGACCATAACCAATATATAGGAAGGCTCCTAGACTTAACCTCGTCTAGCGAATATCCCTTCACGTAAAGTTCAATATATATATTTTCCATAAAGATATAGGAATCCCAGACATGGGTTCTCACATGTAGCAGTGATCTCTTGGTTCATCGAGCGATAGTACAGGCATCCCTTTTCTCACTCGATAAATACAAAGTATATGGATTTCAACATGGCTGTGCTTCTCTCGTGAGCTTCACTCACTATTGGATACAGACCAAAATTGGTCATTCGTTAAATGTCCTCATTTCTTCATAGCTTCTCTCATAGAGGTAATT
>JAMPIV010021372.1:0-135000 GCA_024509875.1 Oreohelix idahoensis
CGTTACAGTCTAAACTGTCACTCCTATTTCGCTATATTATATTTGCATTCTCAGTTTTCAAATCCCAGCAGACAGTACTTTTAGACTAACTTCCAATGAAAGTCAATGTATTTTTATTGCTCTCAAATCAAAACCTGATAGTATGCTCTTTAGCACTTTCGGCTAGGAGTCGTTTAATTTTTTTAATCTCCCCATCGTGTTATTATATTCAATCCGCTTTAGCTGAATTTTGAGTGGGTTTTCGTGCGATGGTAAAGGTGGGGGGGGACACTTTTTTCTGGTGGTCCCCGCGGTGGGGAGACCGCTTTTTTTTTTTTTTTCCTTTTTTTTTCTTTTCGTTTTTTCTTACTTTTTTTTTCTCATTTTGACAAACAACTTTGTTTTTTTTTTTGTTTTTATTGTTGTATGTATTTTTTTCTTTACTAATAATGGCCTTAATATTTCCGCCAACTCACAAACAAATCTGTGAACTTGTTTGATGTTGTCATGCCATTTATTGGAAATTGCCTGCCGTTTAATCTGAGTAAGTCTGCTTCTGGTGTCCTTCTATTTTTGTCTACGCCCACTTCCTGTCATTTTTGCTCTTAAAGCTCAATTATGTTTTTGGATTCTGACAATTCTCGTAAGGGGCCCCACCTCTTTGCACGTTGGGACAAAGCGGCACTATGCCTAAATCTTTTATGTAAAGATTCCTGGCAAGTCGGCGCGTCCCACTGACTCATTTGTTCTGGAACACAAGGAATTTCGTTGTCCTGTTTATCTCTTCTGCCGGCTTTCGGTTGTCACCCCGACCCGACCATAATTTGCTAGAAGCACGGGGATAGCATTCTAACGTCACGCCACTTTTTCTTTTTATCTCGTGCACGAGCAGAGACCTCCTATCGATGTCTCATGCTATATACGAACGTAGTTCCCCATACCATAGTCTCTTTAGAATTCCTAGCTGCCTTGGAAATCGTTTATAAGGAATGATAGCCTATAACCAGATTTACAATGCGAAAATTGAATTTCTATTGCTTGGTAATCACAGCTAACCTTTTAATTTATTGGTTTCTAGCTTTAACAATATGTAGGTCAAAGCCCCCGTGTTACTTTTACATTTTCTTTATTATTTATTATATAAACCTATATATATATATAATATATATATATAATATATATATATATATATATATATATATATATATATATATATTATATATATATATATATATATATATATATATATATAAATATATTATATATATATTATATATATATATATATATATAATATATATATATATTATATTATATATAATATAAATATATATATATATATATATATATATATATATATATATATAATATATATAATATATATATATATATATATATATATATATATATATATATATATATATATATATATATATATATATATATATATATACGAGAGGTGTTTCAGAAAGTAATGCACCACATCGTATTTTCTCAGCTAATCATGAAGATAGAAGCACTGTGGTGAAGTGGGATGTTATAAATATTTATAGGGGAATTAATGTACTGACTGAGATCAGCTGTGAAGGTATCTATATCTAATAAGGGTAGTGTATTATAGATAACCTTACTTGCTACCACATATTTCTACCTCAGTCAGAATTATTCTGGAATATAGTGATGACTACGTTGAATGTCTAGGGTATGTATATGATGAAGTGTAAGTCACAACAACAACAGACAGATAAACAATTTAATTTATTCCACCACACTTGACAACACTGTGACACTCACATACATATAAACACTCTATGAGGATATCTTAAATGAGTCACTGATAAATTTTCAAATATCAATATGTATTCAGTGCTGTCATTAATGTATATGTGTCCTGATTCAAATACAAAGTGAACCAGGAATCACAATCAATTTTAATTACAAGTTATATGTACAGAATTTATCAATATGAATCTTGTAGTGACATATATTATTAATAGTATCCTATGTGTGTCAGTTGTGTAGTAGTAATATGAGGTAATACTGGTTTTGTTTTGTTTTTTTCAAGCTCTGTTGGTATTTGTCATCATGACTTCAATAGTTTGTTTCTGTTGGAACTAGTATTAGAGATGTTCTCAGTTCCTGGCATTAAAACAATTAAATTCCCTCTTTATTTACTGTCAATTTTAGAGGGGGGGGGGGGGGGGCACATAATGTTGAGCTCCATGGCCACACTTTCTTAACTTTCGTGATGACTGCAGTAAAAGACTCCTCTGCTCGATTACTTTAATGAGTTCTGGAGCCACCTCACTGGTTGCTATATGGACCAAGGAGTATGCTGTCCGCCTCTGGATTCAGCAAAGCTCTGACCAGGTGCTGCTCAATAACTTTAAGACCACGGTCCCTGAAACAAGAAGGTTGTACCTCCTACTTCAGGACTAATTTATACTCTATTTCTACACTGAGCACAATACATCACAAACACTGAGTTCAGAGCGTTAGGCCAACTGTCAGCTTCATCTGAAATACTTTACACCAGTATATTCCTCCTTAATGGTTACTACGCCTCTGCAATTCCAGCATTATTTCTTTCTAGTCAATAATCTAGGTGTCAGTGTACTGCTTGGCAATTCCATGTAGTTTTACTTTCCTCCGACACCTTCTGTTCAGGCTGGAGCACTATAGGCTTTACCTCATGTTCGATACTGAACCACACATATATACAGACATAAGTATCAATTTACATTCAATTTTCATTTAAAAAGATATCAAATATTTCAAACCTACCACAATTCATGGAAATAATACACAGTGACGTTGAATGGCAATGAATATAGCACAACTCCGATCTGCCGATGTCCCAGGCTTTTATTTAGAAAAAATATACACTGGTGCTCAACGCACTGCTTCTTAGTAGGTTTATTACAAGATGTGGCAAGGAACAGACGCTCTGAATTGAGTATATTCGCAGCTCTAACCAATCAAGCCATGTCTACACATCTTTTCAAAAAAGTACCCCTTCTCACGTTTCCCCTGACAACACAAGATAGTATTTATAGCCCGACTAATCGTGTTTAGCCTTACATTTGTTGCGCTCCAATCAAATAGGAGTTAACATGGTAGGCTATTTCCGTAACGTAATGTTTTTTCAAACACGTTATAAAAAAAATTTTATGAGCAGAAATGATTTCATGCTGTCAGGCACCCCCACTATTTTATTTTGGCCATAACTTGGTAATTCCTAGACTATTTGCGTAACGTTTAACATATTCTTTGTCAGCACGTCCTAAGGAACCCAAATATACAAATTTAAAAGCGCTAATATGCATTTTCTTCTAGGATAGTCGTGCTGTTACCACTTCCTCACTTCCAAACTTTAGGGTGTCTGGGTACTGTCATGTTTTCAAACGTAAACCAGTATAATGTCATGTTTCCCAATAAGAATTTTTTATGTTTTTAAAACCTAACTCTCGGATGGGTAGTGTTTTTTTATCACGGTCTATCTGAAAAAAAGTTATTGCTAGTGGCCTTACACGTGGGATTTGCGTTACTATTAATCGCGCGACGCGTGTAGTGTTGCATGCTTCCTGCCTTCAGTCGTCCCTCTCTCTCTCCTACTTTCATCTGTCTTTTAGTTACGCCGTGTATAAAATGGAATGAATGAAATATTAAATCTAGGTCATTGATCAGCTTGCGTATCTCAAGGTTTTTCCAAGAAATACAGTACACGTTTCATTGAAGAAAGCGTGTAATAATACAGTAGGCTTTTACTATCAACGTGAAAGCGTTACAATTTGCAGACGAAGTAGAAAACAAGGGGGATTTCGAGTACAGTCATTGTGACAGCACTGTTCTTTACCATTCTTCTTTCCTTTTATTAAATTTATGTGTTTGGCTTTACATTTACGTTTTAATTTATATATGTGGATTAGAATTTCTCACGACAAATCCTCCCCACTTAAAACAGACGTTATATGTCAGTCTATAATTCTATATACACATAGAGAAATTTCTTATTATTCCTGGGATTTAGGGTGATTCTCATCACACGGATGGCGGCTTAAAAAAATCCGCTCCCAGATTTGTTTTTTCCACTTATATACTCTATGCTAAACTCAAATGGCTGCATCAATAAAGACCAACGGAGTAATCTCGAGTTCTCATGCCTAGCCTGTGCTAGAAACGACAAAGGTTTGTGATCCGTTTGCAACTTAAATGCCTTCCCATACAGATAAATATTGAATTTCTTTATCGCCCATATTACTGCAAGACATTCTTTTTCGCTAGTTGAGTAGTTGGTTTCAGCTTTATTCAACTTTCTGCTAGCATATGCCACTGGGCTTAATTCCCCATCCAATGCATCTGATCTCTGTAGCAGAGTTGCACCTAACCCAATATTACTGGCATCCGTTCTTACAATGAATTCTTGACTTAAGTCAGGTAATTTCAAAATAGGTTTACTTGTGAGCTTTTCCTTCAATTCTTGGTAAGCCATTTCACATTGTGGTGTCCATGTAATGCGATCTGGATGTCCTTTACGTGTCAAATCAGTTAACGGTGCACATATGGAATTAAAGTTTTTGATATACTTCTGGTAGAAACCACATAATGAGACAAAGGATCTCACGTCTTTCTTGGTTTGTGGTCTCGGGGCTTTCTTTAGTTTCTCTAAATTCTTTGGGTCAGGGGTCATGTTTCCCTGATAAACTGTGTGTCCCAAGAATTCCAATTCTTTACATCCAACGCAACATTTGGTTGGTCGGGCTGTTAAATTCGCTTCCTTAAGTCGATTAAACAGCATGTTCAGAGAGTCAATGTGTTCCTCAAATGTTTCTGTTGCTATAAGGATATCATCCATAAAATTTGTGATGCATGGGTTATTCAGAGGGTCCAATAATTTTCTCATCATTCTAGAGAAGACACTAGGCGCATTCTTCAATCCAAATGGCAATCTATTAAACTCATAGTGTCCTTCTGAGGTACTAAAAGCTAGGTATGGTCTAACCTCAGGCTTTACTGGAATCTGATAGTATCCTTTACTCAGATCCACTTTTGAGAAATATTTAGCTTTATTTAGTCTGGCAAACAACTGATTTGTATCCGGCAATGGATCCACCTGTCCTTCTGTAATAGCATTCAGTCTCCTGTAATCTATACAGACAATAGGTTTGTATGCCCTGGTCGGTCTGTTAACACCTCTGTATGAGTATCTAGAACCTGTTGCACTCTCTCTTTCTGAGTTTTAGTTAAATGTGTACTGATTTTCACCTGTGCCGCTGTCTCACAGGGGTGTAATGGATATTCAAATGATGAAAGTGGTTCCTTTTTCATCTCCATGGCGATAGACAAGGTTAACAAGTGTGTCTCTTCCTGATGTTCTCTTTCCAAATATTTCTTCAGGAGATTCACATGATAGATTTTTTCTTTCCCCTTCTTATCTATCTTATAATTTGTTCTAGACACCTTCTCTAGAACTGTATATGGACCTTGCCATCCAATCTGTAACTTATTCTGACTCCCGGGGAGAAGAAGCAGTACCTTCTCTCCCACAGCCAAATCTCTGTCTTTCGCCTTCCTGTTATAATAGGCAGCATGTTTCTTCCTGGCTTGTTTCAAATTTTCATTGGCAAGTTTCCAGCCAGTTTTTAAACGAGTGGTCAGCTCATTCTCATATTGGTATGAAGATGTAATAGTTTCCTCTGCCTTTTCATCAGTCCACGTTCTTAACAGCGTTACATATGGACCTTTAGTTTTATGGACCTATTTGTCCATGCACCGGTATGGTCTCTTCCACTAGAAGCGCTATAGTGATGATTTTTCTTCCCAGAATTATCATGCACAAAACGACCGCTACCAATTTTCCTCTTGGGGCTTTCTCCCCACTTAAAATTCTTGATGAGTGATTTCCTCTCTACATCTCCTTCCTCCAGTTTGTTTAAGTCCGATTGAGGGATTGTCGGCTTATCCTGGGGTAAGACATCTTTTTGCACTCTCTGCATAGTGGTCATTGTAAAACAGTTAAGTGAAGCTTGTCCGTGAAAAGGGGCTTCCCATTCCCTTTGGTCCACTTTATCAAATTTATTTCTCTTCTTATTTTCAGGCTTACTTTTGCCCCTTGGCGTGTCCAGGTCCTGATCAATGTTCCCACTTGTGGGTGTTCCCTCATGTGCTATGCTACACCTTTCTACAAAATTCTCAATGTCCCATCTTGCCTTGGGCCAATAATAATTGTGAGCCACCTTTTGGATGATGGTACCTATTTTCTCATGGTCCCCATCTGGTTTCACATGTAGGCTCCTTATTAATTCTGTCCTATATCTTTTAGGAAGTACCAGCTGTCCCTGACCTTTGGATCTAGCTCCAGTCTTCCTATACATCAACTTGTTTTTCATGTAAAAATCTCCCTTGCCTGGAGTTGTATGACAAGTTGACAATTTCCTGAAACAAGGCTTGAGGGTCTTATCCCCAGCCTGTGCCTTCCTCATCTCTTCTGGAGTGGTATCCAACATAATATCCTCCTCCTGTCTTGAGGTCGACCTGACCTGAAGGGTGGCCATATACACAGGTTTCCTTCTGCAACGGTCAGTGTCATGATTGTCCATCTGACAATTCTTACACCACTTTTTTCCTTGGTTGAAAGATTTTCTTTCATCATATTTCCTTTCATCGAATTGTGGGTTTTTATTTTTATTGTCATACCGTGGCCTATCAAATTGGTGCTTACCTTTGTTTTGATCTCTAGGATCAAATTTATTAAAGTTCTGTGGTGCCTTAAAATTATCTATCTGTTTCTTTTTATTACCTGATACCTCTGCCTGAGCTGCTTGATACCTTTCAGCAACATTTAGCAACTCACCCAGCCTCTCTGCACCTTGTTCCATGAGAAACTTTCTCAGGTCTGGAGCCATGGACTCTCTTAATTGTTCTATAAGGATCATTTCCTTAAGATCTTGGGTTTTCCCCAGAGAAGTCCATTTCTCCAAGTATGTCTCTATTCGTGCAGAGAACTGGTGATAGGTTTCACCTGACAGGAGTTTAGCATTCCTAAATTTTTTCCTATAAAATTCTGCGTTCTTTTCATACCTTAACAAAAGAGCCTGCTTTAGCATGTCATAATTTTCCTGATCACCTCTGCTCATTTTGGCAAAAACTTCATAAGCTGCCCCACGAAGTCCTTGAGAAAACTTTAAGCTCCACCTTTCTCTCTCTAACCCATACGTGGTAGCTAATAGTTCATACCTATTTAGATAGCTCTCTATATCATCGTCTTTCTCAACAAAATGATCTAAATGAAAATTCATAGCTGAGGTTGAGGCTCCCTGGCTAGCAGTGGCATCAGAGGCAAAGGGACTGGCACCATTTTCAGGAGCATGGCCTTGAAACTCAAACTCCCTTAGTCGTAACTCATGTTCCCTTTGTAATCTCTTCTCCTCCTTTTCTGCTTCCCTCTCTGCAGTCAATCTTCTTTCCTCGGCTTCCCTTTCTTCCGCTAATCGCTTGTCTTCCCTTTCTGCCTCTAATTTCTTAGTCTCAGCCTCAATCTGCAACATCTTAGCCTCCGCCTCAATCTGCAACCTCTTAATCTCTTTTTCAGCCTCTAATTTTCTTTCGGCCTCTTTTTCTAATCTTCTTTCTTCCCGTTCAATATATTTGTCACATTCAGCAGTGACATAAGCAATCATAATTTGCCCGTCCATTCCTAACTCTTTCGCAGTCTGTACAGCAGCAGATCGAAATTTTGCCAGGTCGGCCATTGTCTAACAGATAAATGTCTAAAATATTTAACTAAACAATTTTATCTATGGTGGGATGTTATAAATATTTATAGGGGAATTAGTGTACTGACTGAGATCAGCTGTGAAGGTATCTATATCTAATAAGGGTAGTGTATTATAGATAACCTTACTTGCTACCACATATTTCTACCTCAGTCAGAATTATTCTGGAATATAGTGATGACTACGTTGAATGTCTAGGGTATGTATATGATGAAGTGTAAGTCACAACAACAACAGACAGATAAACAATTTAATTTATTCCACCACACTTGACAACACTGTGACACTCACATACATATAACACTCTATGAGGATATCTTAAATGAGTCACTGATAAATTTTCAAATATCAATATGTATTCAGTGCTGTCATTAATGTATATGTGTCCTGATTCAAATACAAAGTGAACCAGGAATCACAATCAATTTTAATTACAAGTTATATGTACAGAATTTATCAATATGAATCTTGTAGTGACATATATTATTAATAGTATCCTATGTGTGTCAGTTGTGTAGTAGTAATATGAGGTAATACTGGTTTTGTTTTGTTTTTTTCAAGCTCTGTTGGTATTTGTCATCATGACTTCAATAGTTTGTTTCTGTTGGAACTAGTATTAGAGATGTTCTCAGTTCCTGGCATTAAAACAATTAAATTCCCTCTTTATTTACTGTCAATTTTAGAGGGGGGGGGGGCACATAATGTTGAGCTCCATGGCCACACTTTCTTAACTTTCGTGATGACTGCAGTAAAAGACTCCTCTGCTCGATTACTTTAATGAGTTCTGGAGCCACCTCACTGGTTGCTATATGGACCAAGGAGTATGCTGTCCGCCTCTGGATTCAGCAAAGCTCTGACCAGGTGCTGCTCAATAACTTTAAGACCACGGTCCCTGAAACAAGAAGGTTGTACCTCCTACTTCAGGACTAATTTATACTCTATTTCTACACTGAGCACAATACATCACAAACACTGAGTTCAGAGCGTTAGGCCAACTGTCAGCTTCATCTGAAATACTTTACACCAGTATATTCCTCCTTAATGGTTACTACGCCTCTGCAATTCCAGCATTATTTCTTTCTAGTCAATAATCTAGGTGTCAGTGTACTGCTTGGCAATTCCATGTAGTTTTACTTTCCTCCGACACCTTCTGTTCAGGCTGGAGCACTATAGGCTTTACCTCATGTTCGATACTGAACCACACATATATACAGACATAAGTATCAATTTACATTCAATTTTCATTTAAAAAGATATCAAATATTTCAAACCTACCACAATTCATGGAAATAATACACAGTGACGTTGAATGGCAATGAATATAGCACAACTCCGATCTGCCGATGTCCCAGGCTTTTATTTAGAAAAAATATACACTGGTGCTCAACGCACTGCTTCTTAGTAGGTTTATTACAAGATGTGGCAAGGAACAGACGCTCTGAATTGAGTATATTCGCAGCTCTAACCAATCAAGCCATGTCTACACATCTTTTCAAAAAAAGTACCCCTTCTCACGTTTCCCCTGACAACACAAGATAGTATTTATAGCCCGACTAATCGTGTTTAGCCTTACATTTGTTGCGCTCCAATCAAATAGGAGTTAACATGGTAGGCTATTTCCGTAACGTAATGTTTTTTCAAACACGTTATAAAAAAATTTTATGAGCAGAAATGATTTCATGCTGTCAGGCACCCCCACTATTTTATTTTGGCCATAACTTGGTAATTCCTAGACTATTTGCGTAACGTTTAACATATTCTTTGTCAGCACGTCCTAAGGAACCCAAATATACAAATTTAAAAGCGCTAATATGCATTTTCTTCTAGGATAGTCGTGCTGTTACCACTTCCTCACTTCCAAACTTTAGGGTGTCTGGGTACTGTCATGTTTTCAAACGTAAACCAGTATAATGTCATGTTTCCCAATAAGAATTTTTTATGTTTTTAAAACCTAACTCTCGGATGGGTAGTGTTTTTATCACGGTCTATCTGAAAAAAAGTTATTGCTAGTGGCCTTACACGTGGGATTTGCGTTACTATTAATCGCGCGACGCGTGTAGTGTTGCATGCTTCCTGCCTTCAGTCGTCCCTCTCTCTCTCCTACTTTCATCTGTCTTTTAGTTACGCCGTGTATAAAATGGAATGAATGAAATATTAAATCTAGGTCATTGATCAGCTTGCGTATCTCAAGGTTTTTCCAAGAAATACAGTACACGTTTCATTGAAGAAAGCGTGTAATAATACAGTAGGCTTTTACTATCAACGTGAAAGCGTTACAATTTGCAGACGAAGTAGAAAACAAGGGGGATTTCGAGTACAGTCATTGTGACAGCACTGTTCTTTACCATTCTTCTTTCCTTTTATTAAATTTATGTGTTTGGCTTTACATTTACGTTTTAATTAATATATGTAGCCTCAATTCTTTCTTCCAAATGCTTATTCATCGTCCATGTTTCTGCACCATACAGTTTTAATTTGTGAGATAACTGTTTGGATGTCAGTATATGTTTCATGTTGTTGAATGTAGTTTTGGCCATTCCTATTCTCTTCTTGATTTCTGTTTCACATCTGCCATCTTCTGTTATTATATGACCAATATATACGTAGCTCTTGACTTGTTCCAGGATTTTCCCATTTACGCTTATCTTTCTCTTCTTCTTCTTCCATCCTTAGCCACCAACCGGCAAAGCAGTATGTGGCCAGTACGCCTAGTGGCGTCTTAGGGCAACAACAAATTTCCTATTCGTCTTCACTTGAGTGGCGTCTTTTCAAAAATCTGACCCATCTATCTGTTTCCGAAAAATCAGATTGGTTGGCAATAGGTGATCAGCCCACTGTGCGAATATACGGGATGGGGTAAACGTAGCTCATGACCCTCCTTAGTCGCTTTTTACGACCGTGGTAGGGTGCAGTGTTTACATTTACGCTTATCTTTAATGTGGGTTTATCGTTTGTTTTGCTAATTATCATAGTTTTTGTTTTCTCAATATTAATGTCGAGTCCATATTCATGACTTATGCTGTTCAATTGCTTCACTAGTTCTTGTAACTCCTGTTCGCTTTCAGCTAACAACACGGTATCATCTGCATATCTAAGGTTGTTTATTGACCTTCCACTGATGTTCAGTCCTGGTATTTCCTGTATCTGTTTGAAAATTTTTTCGGTGTATAAATTAAATAGGCAAGGGGACAGCACACAACTTTGTCTGAGAACCTCTTTTTATGTCTATGTATGGTGAATAATTCCTTCCAGATCTTACTGTGGCAGTTTGCTCCCAATAAAGGTTACTGAGTATTCTTATATCTTTTCCATCAATACCTATGTCTTTGAGGCATTCAATTATTTTCTCATGATGGACTCTGTCAAAAGCCTTCTTATAGTAAATGAAGCACATATACATACTTTTTTGGACCTCTGTATATTTTTCTGCTAATATTCTTAGGCAAAATATTGCCTCTCTTGTTCCACTGTTCCGTCTAAAACCAAACTGTTCTTCTTGGATTTCGCTGTCTACTTTACTTTTTATTCTTTCCTGTATGATTTTGAGCAGTATCTTAATTGCATGACTCATCAGGCTGATTGTTCTGAAGTCTGAACATTCTGTTGCATTTGGTTTTTTGGGCAATGTTATAAAAACTGATGTCTTCATGTCGTGTGGTATATATCCTGTATTGTATATATCGGTGCATATTTCTGTGATTGTATCTATACCAAAGCTCTCCAGAGCTTCTATCATTTCAATTTTTATGTTATCCATGGCTTCTGATTTTCTTTTTTGTATTATATGAATGGCATTCTCTACTTCTGATCTGAGAATGTTTGGACCTTTGTTAGAATCTGGTGATGGTTTTTTACCTCTGTTGTCCTCGAATAGTTCTTTTACGTATTCTGCCCATCTGTTTGATATGTCTTTCTCATCAAGTAATATTACACCATTTGTGTTCTTGATACAGCTTCCTCCTTGTGCAAACCGCGACCGATATGATAATTTCTTTATATCTTCTCTTGTCATGTGCTTTGCTTCCAAGTCTTCTATTTCCTTGCATTTTGTTTCTATCCACCGTTCTTTTGCTTCTCTACACATAGTACGTATGTCATTGTCTATTGTTTTATATTCTGGAGTGTTTTTTTGCTTTCTTTCTTTCTGCCATTTTATTCAAGATGTCATCTGTCATCCAAATTTGATTTTTCTTAGACTCCTTTTTAGGTAAATTTGCATTTGCTGATTGTATGCTTGTTTTTAAGCATTCCCATTTTGCGGTTGCTTTTTCTTCTGGGTTTTCTCTTCTATACTGCTCCATGCTTTCTGTCAATAACTGTTGATATTTATTTTTGACATCGATTAAATATTTCTGTTTTATATCTGGTTGTTTCAGCGCTGATATTTCTATCTGGGGTTCCTCCTGTCTTCTGTTTCCTGCTCTTTTCAGCTTTATATTTACTTTGATGACGACTGGATTGTGATCTGAATTTATGTCGGCGCCAGGATGTGTCTTTGCACTTGTGACACTGTTCTTAAATCTATGTTTTATCATGATATAGTCGATTTGATTTCGTGTTACATCTCCTGGGCTTTTCCATGTGTATAATTTCCTTGGGTGGTGTTCAAAAAAGGTGTTACATATGACCAGCTGGTTTTCTTCACAGAACTGGATAAGTCTGTCTCCTCTATCATTTCTTGTCCCTAATCCACACTGTCCTACTATTTTCTTGTATTTTCCTTTCCTACTTTTGCATTCATATCACCCATTACTATCAACACATCTGTAGATTTGACTGGTTTAAGTGTGTTTTGTAGCTCTTCATAGTATTCTTCTATTTCTTCCTCGCTATGATTTTTAGTTGGTGCATAAGTTTGTCAAATAATACGGCTGCCCTAAATCGTTGAAATGGAGTGTGTTGGCAACTTGCGTTATAAACAGCGAATTGTGATAGAATTTCTCGTTGCAGAGAAGGAAACTGTTGTGAACATACACAAGCGTCTATATGATGTGTATGGAAGTTTTGCAGTCGACAGGAGTACAGTCAGTCGCTGGGTTCAGAGAATCAAAGAATCAGGAAGTGGAGATACGGAGCTTCTTGATCGGCCACGGTGTGGACGTCCTGCCACAGCCACAAACGCAGAAATGTTGAAATGCGCTGAGGGCATTGTTCTTACTGATAGGCGAACCACTACTCAACAATTGGCCTTACAGCTGTCAGTCAGCATTGGTTGTGCAAATGCACTTATAAAAACTCTCGGATTTTCTAAGGTTTGCGCAAGATGGGTTCCTCGAAGTCTCACAAATGACCACCGAATGCAAAGGAAAGCGGAATTTCTTCCGAATTGTTGGAGCGTTTCAATGCTGATGGAGAGAACTTTTTGGCTAAGATCGTTACAGGTGACGAAACCTGGGCACATCATTTTGAACCTGAGACAAAAAGACAGTCAATGGAGTGGCATCATCCACAATCACTACAAAGAAAGAAATTCAAGACAATTCCTTCAGCTGGAAAGGTCATGATCACTGTCTTTTGGGACATTGAAGGTGTGATTCTTGTGGACGTTATGCCAAGAGGAGAGACAATCAATTTGCAAGCTTACATTAAGACATTGAAAAAACTCAATCGACGTTTTCGCAGAGTTCGGCCGCACAAGAATCCAGCAGACCCGCTTCTCCTTCACGACAATGCGCGACCTCACACAAGTCTGGCAACACGGGAAACAATCACCAAATTGAGTTGGACTGTACTACCCCATCCACCCTATAGTCCCGATTTGGCACCCTCTGATTTTCATCTCTTTGGTCCACTTAAAGATGCACTCCGTGGGACAAAGCTTGAAGATGATGAAGGAGTGATTCATGCAGCGATGAAATGGCTACATGATCAAGACAAAATCTGGTACGGGCTAGGAATACATGCACGTGTTTCGCGCTGGCATAAAACCGTACAAGTTGATGGGGATTATGTTGAATAATACCGATGTTTACATGACATATCCATGTATATAGTGTATAAATTTCATGCTTTTTGAATAAACAGCTCCTGAGAAAAACGATGTGGTGCATTACTTTCTGAACGCCCCTCGTCTTTTAAAACGATGTCTGCTTATTGGGGAGCCGAGTTACTTTATAAAAAAAAATATATATATATATATATATATATATATATATATATATATATATATATATATATATCTATATATATATATATATATATATATATATATATATATATATATATATATATGGCGTGTAAAGGAAAAAGAGTCTTCAGTAATCCGACAGCTAAGTGCCACCTAAAAGCTGCCCTCTGATTTGCTAGTTAGAAACCATGTATCAAGATTTCATTGTGTGGATTTGTTACTAGTTTTCGTGGAGGATTTTCATTTCTGAATTTTCTGGTAAACAGGATAAAGTGCTAATGTTTTAAGAAGTGATAGCTTTTAACATTTGTTTTTCACTTAGATTTTTCTCGCTATTAAAACGAATGAAATAAAGTAACGCGTAGCGATTTCTGACCAGATTTTCTATTAAAATGTTAAATCACGCCACCCGTATAGACAGTAAACTGATAGTGTAGGATATAATAAAACGTTATATTTCATTTGTGCATATTTGTTAGAGTGTCTATTATTTTTATCATATACGGCAAATCCAACAGATGCCGACACTTTAATTACTATTTAATGACAGGCGATGATTGTTTAGGCAGCGCGTATGGTCAGGTTAAATAATATGCTTCATTGTACGCTGACGCCGGCGAGCAGGGGCGGGCGAGATAACATAACTCATCTGAACTCAGCCGACAGTGGATTTTCTTAATTGATAGGAGTAAAGAACCCCCGTGTGCCGTTTAAATTTAATCGGGACCGACTGAGTGAAGAAGAGATCGTCGTGTCCCCGTCAGTGTGTGTAGATATAGGTTTAGCATATTTTTATAAATTTTCTTGTATTCTTCGCAGACCTGATCACAAGGGCGGCAAGCGGTCTTTTTCTTTTTCCGTTGTTTGTTGGACTTGTTATTTTATCCTTTTCTTGGCGGTATATCACCAATTTCATTCATGAAACGGGCACACGCCAGAGAGTATTGGAGGACAATAACTATTTTTAATAATTGGACTTACCAAACCCAGAAAAGATAAATATATATTTTTACCAGCCACAAGTTGGCCGATGGAAGAACCATCATCAGCCTATGAACAATGTTCTAGCAACCAGATGTTTTGCCAATACTGGAAGCATTTTCCCTGCTAAAGAGTGAACCTCAATAACTATCTCAGTTTTTAACTAGTTGTAATAACACTTATAGGAGACGCAACCATATTAGGCGTTCACCTCATGAACTAATTTCGGGGGATGGACTGGGGCCAATGTGGAGCTGCGACAACTGTGGTGACAGAATATTAAGTAAATTGAATTATGTTCACGGAGTAATATTGTTACCAAGGGATATTACAGACTTGCCATACCAGGCAATTAGGTAAGAGTGTGAGAGTGGCCACTGTTTGCAAGACTGTGCGAGTATTTTTTTGTTTGAGGGAAAACTATCTATATATCTGATTTGTCTAAATGTTTGTGTTTATTTTACTGGGTCTCATAGAGTACCCCTACTGTTCATTCTGTAACAGAGTGCTAACCTTCAACCTTTGGGTTAATAATTTTAGGATTCTTTTTCTCCATTTATGGAGGGTGCACGTTTTTTTTCTGTTTTATTTCATATGCAGGTAAATGACTCTGTGATCTTTTCCTTCACATATTTTGATGTTGTCGAGTTTTAATGATAATAAACTACAAAGAAACTTATATGTGTGTGTTGGTCAGACCCATACCCATTTATCCTTAGTTTTCACGTTGGTGTGTCTTGTGTCACATAGCTGTGTGTGTGTGTAGATTATCCTATCTATTCTTGATAGATAAAAGCTGTCTTGCACTAAAAGTACAGTCGTACGGATAGGCTCGAAGAAATTATCTAATCACTCCAGAGACAGATCTTTTTTCTTCAATTCTACCACCTGTAAAACAAAATCTATTTCTATACCTTCTCGTATAGGTATATATATATATATAAGTGGAAGGAGGTAAATTGTTTTGTAAACACTGAGCCAGGCTGTATAATTGTTTTTGTCAAATTTGTTTGTATTTTCTACATAGAGTGGTCAAATAGCCTGTAACCTGGTGCTGTCTGTACCCCAATGGGAGCACCTTGCATTGGCAACATCTCTACTGCAATTTTGTGCCACCACTTATTAGAGTACATTTATCGTCAGTGCAACGGGTAGAAGACTTTGCCCTCAAAACCTCGGGCAATATCATCAGGCCCATCGAGGTCCTGACACCGTGGAGTAATACTCCTAGCATTCAGCAGGATATAAACCTCCAGCCAGACAGACTGCCACCTATGCCATCCCGGCTTGTGGGCGACACTGTCATACCCATTGACAACCTGTAACCCAGAGTAATTGGAGTATCCTTCAGAATAAGCCGGCACCCGTGACTTGGGAAGTCAAGTCATCCGTACCCAACCAAAAGAGGCGCAATTCTTGCAAGCCATCAGCTTTATTTGTTGTAATCTTTGCCACCAGTGGCTCAAACGGCCGCTAATCGGAGTTATTAGTAGTGCTTGGATATTCTCACTTGCATTTTCTATTTCACCCGTGCTTTGGATAGTGGATGCGTTCTTGGATTAAAACTCACAACGGTGTCCTCGGGGAGCTTATTTTCGCATCATTTGGGATATTGAAATTCTTCAGAGGAAGTGTGTTAAGTTTCCGTTCGATACGGATTACTTACTTATCAGGAGTGTTTGGCAAAACTGGATCGGCCGTTTTCATCCTTGAAGACTGGGGGCCCCGTATCAGCTATATAAACGTGTTAGCAAGGAAGTAGCTGTATGTGATTCTTTTGTTGTAAACTGAGGCGATCTGCTCGTGTGCGATTTATCTACGTGATGTGGTTAATTGTTTGTTTACTGTGATTATTATATGTTTTTTAGCCTTCAGAGATCGTGAAGGCATTGTCTTAGTATTTCTTGGTGATTTATTTGGTGTTAATAAACATATTTACATCTGCTTGTGGTCAGAAAGCTCTTCTATGCTAACTGTCACTAGATGTTGTTATGTATGTTCTTACTGCATTTAGAATTAGTTTATTTGTTCAGAGGGAACGGGCGAGGAATTGACTTAGTAAACGTTAGTCGTAGGAGGCTGGAGAAATAGTCTTCTTACTCTCCAGAAGTCACTTCTCTTCCCATTATGTTCATTAGGGACTCTATTCTTATCTACTTTCACATTTTCACATTCATAATCTATCTGAACTCAGACATAATCTATTCACAATTATCCTACCTGCAACGGATGTCCAGATGCTAATTTCCAATATTGTCTCTCCCCCCCCCCCCCCCCAGATAGGTTATCTATAATAGTCACACAGGGATGGTCCAGTAAAAACATGTATCTCATTATCACTGGTGTTTTCGTGCCTCCGCCAGACGTATCTCTCACAGAGACAATTTGACATTCTATTCATCACTCGTACGAAACCATTGTGTGCCAATAAAGAGTGTCTCTACCAAAAGTGGCTAGGCGACTGACGTGATGAACGAATTACCGTTGAAAGGTGTAATTAACCTGATATTGTTACGATTTACCTGGCGGAACATAAATTCGTCTGAAGTGTGGTAACAACAATAGAATGTAAGGGCAATAAATATATATAATTGGACGTTGAGTGAGAAAAATGAAGAAATGAAGTGATAATGCCGGAGTGGATGAGAGTTATAGCAAGTGCACGACTTATTTCGCATGACAATTATTGGCACACTTAAGTGCTTTCACTGAATAATGTCTTCCATTGTTCTGGCGGAAGTCATCAACATTGTTATTGTTCCTCTCTGTAACAATGTTCACAGAACAAATACATTATACTTAAACTCTCAGAAGGAGAGTTCCATGATTATGTGATGTTTTTTCTTTCTCTCCTGATTCCGGCATGACTAGTATACGGGAGTAAGCATGGGGTATCTACAACTTTGTAGATATGAAATGAAATACTGATTTCTTAAGAAATACACTGTAAGCACCATATAAAACACAAATTATCTTCTAACCAGAAACTTACTGCAGCACACGACTAGAACATTAGCATAATATCTAACTAGGCTATATCCCAAAGAATAACGATGGACACTAAATGTTCACAGAACAAATACATTATACTTAAATTCCAAGCGTGTAGATCTGTTTATGATGTCCTCAGCAATTTCCAAGGCGATGAAAGTATGAAGACGACACACAGCACAATACAGCACACACATCTCAGATTCTGTAGCACTACCGGCTTCACCGAGTGAAAAATATGGGCTTGTGCTTTCCACCTCACACAGAGTCGAGTACACTGCAACAAGGTTCCCTTCGATAGCTTCACAGATTTCTACAGATCTTCTTCTTATCACAACAGATTCTTCTGGATACACCATAGGTCCCCCTGGTCACAACACACCGTTTCACAGCAGCCGCAAGCAATCGATGTAAACAGACCTGTAAGACAGCCTTCCTAGCACACTGTTTATTCGTCAGCACACAGTTACCGCTGACAGATGACCCACATTTGAACAGTGCGGAATCGTTCAGTTACCATAACGTTGTTACAATTCAGTGCGTTGAAAACAAACTGTAGGCTGCTGACTAAATGACCTTACATCACTTTTATGCTGTACAACTTTGGGTTCACTGGTACAGCCAAATAGACGGCCCCTAAATGTGACGAGTAGGGTGTATGTGTGTGGATGAAGAAGATCAGACAACACTCGTCTAGCTCACTGTCTAAGGAGTAATACACCAACTCCAACAACCATATCAATCTCCGTAAATATATTAGATCACAAATAAGTCACAATGGGCGCAGAGCCTTTACAATTATTGGAGACATGACAAATCACTCTGATTCTCGGAATTTCTACAGCCACAAAATGGGATACTTCATAAATCCACTGCACAACTCTGGCCCTCTACTCGCGCACTACTATAGACATCCACCCTTCTGTTCTCTATGCTCTTCGATGTCTCCTGTCTTCTGTATACTCTCTACTCACTCAGCTCTCTACTGACCCAACACAATAGTGACCCAACACACATCTCTCTCTGACTGACCCCTTTCATTCTTATTCACGAAACAAGTGTAAAACTTCTACACTCCCCTGAGCTTCATTCATTCATAACTTTAGCTAGCAGATTGTCTTAATCTCTGCTCACAACATTGCTTGTGGCTAAAATATTACAAGGCTAGCATACCCAACTCACACAAGTCAAATGATTAATTAAACTCCCGCTGGAATATGGGAACATTCATACATGCTTAACACCCTCAAAACACTCCGAGACAGTCCAACAGTGGCCAAAACTCAAGAGTATCTAATGTGGGCTTCAGAGGTGTCTACCTCCGCCCAAGATTACTCTTGGCAGGTTTTTAAATAGAAGAGTAATGCCACTTATATCTCAATGGTGTTCACAAAATATTCAGATAAGCGAAAACAATGCTGCATTGGCTGAGCACGTTAATTCTAGAATCTGCCGATAATTTGTTGCGAAGAATAAAGCCGTCTTAGCTCGTTCAAGCCCCCACCTCTGATTTACTCAGTGGAATTCTTATTATTCTGGTGTAGCTCTGTACAGAGTGTGTTTAGTTAATTGACTGAGACAAATATGCTGTACATTTAAAATGATTTAATCGAAGTTAAATTAGTAAAATTACAAATAACAAAATTTAATAATCACTTAAGTTTCAACATTTTGAAAATAATTGAATAGTTCAAATAAAAGGGTTCATCATTGATAGATAGTAGGTCCTATGAAATAAGAGTTCACTTTGGCAGATTATATATTGCACTTAGCTGCCAGTGGTTATTTCTGCTCCCGCAGGGTTGGTTCTTGATGGACTGATCACATATAACTCTCGTCCCTGGACAAGGATGTAGGATGCAGCTCGTTCCCACGAGTGTCAGGGAGAGTCTACAAAGTTGGTTCCCTGTCTTAAAGCTATGGTAAAAGAATAGAAACGAAACGCTCTTCTGAGTATTGTGGTTCCCGACACATACTTATATGTCCCTGTTTTCCTGTTCAACAATCTAATCTACTCAGAATTTACCCTCGATGAGAATTAACTTTAATCTCTCGAGAGAAAACTTTCTTTACATTTAAATTGAATAACTTTTATAGTTACTTTACATGTAAATGAAAAGCTTAATAGTAAACATAGAATATGTTTCGATTTACATTTCCACTGATTGAAAAGTGTTCACAATATGAATTGAATACGCTTTCAATTATGTTTACACTGATTTAAAAATGTTTGACACTTCCATTAATTTTAAAGTGAATTTGTTAAAGACATATACATTGGTTTGATATTATAAGTATTATAATTAAAATGTACATCTTGTCTTTCATTTTCTTCTCCCTGCTTTATATGAAACTTGGGAATACCTTTTGATTGTAGTTCCCTTTAAGAAACTGTCAATAAAGCAGTCACCAGCCGGTGCAGTCGTATTTCATGAAATCATCATTCTATGCGCTGAGGTTGCCAGCCTTAAATGACTTGGACATTCACTAGCGATTTTTCACATATTAAAATTAACATAGTACTATATACATATTAGTTCACATGTTAGTAATGAAAATGTAGAATGTAAAATGACAACCTGCGCCAATCCTGGCTCACATACTTTTTACTCAGATGAATGAAGTTAAAGCAACGCCAATGCCTTTGTACACGTGTACTTGGCGTCGTTAATTTTAACTTTAATTCCCTCTCTGATTTCATGTGTTCTCAGTTTCCCCAGTCTTGGTTTCCTTATTAAAATGATAGAGATTTATTGGGCTGTTTTTGTAAGTCCTTATGGATACTCCAATAAAAGTTATCTACCCTTCCAAGATGGAGGTGAAATTCTTTTCTCACCTTAGACGCCGAAAGAAAAACATCAGGACTGTGTATATTTCGATGGATAGTACCATGTTATGTTAAATTATAGAATAAAAGATACACCAGAGTATCTAGTGGTGTAGATATTTTCCTATAACTGACCTCGAAACCCTCGAATCGGTCGGTTGGATAGGAGGGTTGATCAGTGAGTTAACAATTCACTATCGTAAAACAAGCTATTGTTACCGAAACAGAACCAGGCTCGACAGTAAACATGACTCACTCTAATATCTTGGGGGCTAAGGAGATTTTAAAAATTGGATACTGGAATGTAAGAACTATGTATCAAGACGGAAAATTGGAAGAAGTAATTAAAGAAATGATAATTATAAGTTGGACATATTGGGTGTCAGCGAGTGTAGATGGACGGGGAAGGGCACAAAATATATTTCAGAAGAAAAAAAGCAAATTATATACTCTGGTAGTAATGATAATCGTCACACAGAGGGAGTAGCCATCTTAATGACACAGAAAGCAGCAGCATCGCTTATCAGCTGGGTACCTATCAATGAGAGGCTAATATTAGCTAGATTTCAGACACGATTTTTCAAGCTCTCAATTGTACAATGTTATGCACCAACTAACGACGCTCTTGATACCACAAAAGATGACTTCTATGAAGCACTTCTAAGTACCATCAACACAATACCCAAGCATGACATAATAGCAGTCATGGGCGATTTTAACGCCAAAGTAGGTGACAACAACGATGGAGCACAAAGATATCTCGGTACTCATGGCATAGGCTGTATGAATCAAAATGGCGAAAGACTTCTAGAACTTTGTGAAATATCAAACCTCGTTGTGGCAGACACCATCTTTCCACATAAGAATATCCACAAGATAACATGGAATTCACCTGATGGCAGAACTAAGAACCAGATAGATCACTTCTGCATAAGCGCAAAATTTCGCTCATCAGTTCAAGACGTCAGAGCATACAGAGGTGCAGAGATCGAAGCGATCATAACCTCTGCATAGCTAAACTGAGAATTAAACTGAAGAAGTTATACCAACAGAATAAAAATAGAAGAATAGATGTACACAGACTGCAATCAAATGATATAAAGGAGGAATATAATGTCAGAATGAACAACTATTTCGATGCTTTAGGCAAAATTGACAATGATATCACCACCAAGACAATCGATACTAAATGGGAACAACTGAGAACAGCAATGACAGAAGCAGCAGTAGCGACCACCGGATACCTAGTACATAAAAAGAAAAAATGGATGAGAGAAGATACTTGGGATAAAATACAAGAAAGGAAAACAGCAAAACTTAAACTACTAGCGGCAAGTACACATAATGCAGTTGAATCTTGCAAACTAACTTATAACTTGTTAAATAAAGAAGTGAAGACAAAAACTCGAAGAGATAAAAGACATTTCATCAATGAACTGGCCGTAGAAGCTGAAAATGCTGCAAGAACTGGTAATAGTAGGTGCCTTTATCAAATTACAAAACAACTATGTCACCAGCCTACTGCTATGGAAACACCTGTTAAAGGTAAATTAGGGAATTCAATACCAACAGAAAAAGAACAAATGAAGAGATGGGTTGAGCACTTCATGGAGGTGCTAAACAGACCACCACCAACAGTAACACCTGATTTTAATAATGAAACACCCACAACCACCTTGCCAATAACTTGCGATGAATTCACGCTGGACGAGATCAAACAAGCCGTTAAAAGATTTAAAAATTTTAAAGCTGCTGGAGTTGACGAAATTTCAGGGGAAATGATTAAAGCAGTTAATGACAACAACCTCTTGAGAATTTTAGATATTATAAATGAAGTATGGAGAGAAGAACAACCACCACAACAATGGAAAGACAGTATTATTGTAAAGTTACCGAAGAAAGGTGATCTATCAGACTGTAATAACTGGCGTGGTATATCTCTATTATCAGTACCTGGAAAATTATTATGTTGCATGATGTTAGAAAGACTTAAATTGCATGCTGACGAAAAGATCAGAGAAGAACAAGCGGGTTTCAGGCAGAAACGATTATGTATTGATCAAATATTCACACTAAGAACAATTATAGAAGAATCAGTGGAAAGGCAATCGCCACTTATTATCACCTTCGTCGATTTTCAAAAAGCCTTTAATAGTCTACACCGCCCATCATTGTGGAAGATACTTACAATCTATGGTTTTCCAACAAAATATGTGAATATAATCAAAGCGCTATATGACAATGCAAGATGTTGTGTTAGAACAAATAAAGGGAATACAGAATGTTTTACAGTAGAAACAGGGGTGAAACAAGGCTGTATTATGTCACCACTACTTTTTGGAATAGCTATTGATTGGGTTATGAGAAACTATACCCACAATGAACAATTAGGTATAAAATGGACAAATGGAAAATTCCTGGGGGACCTGGATTTCGCAGATGATGTAGCATTCTTAAGTTCAACACCAAGACAATCCCAAGAAGCAATAAATAATTTGTGTCATCTCTCGGTTAAAATAGGTCTCCAAATAAATGCCTCTAAAACTAAAGCTATGAACTTTTCTAACGAGACCTTTGATATCATCTTGAACGGGGAAAAACTACAGAAAGTTGAAAGTTTCAATTATGTAGGCAGTAAAATGACTCAGGATGGTGACACAACAAGAGAAATCCATACTAGAATTGCTTTGGCAGCTAGCGCCTTCAATAGATTATCTAACATTTGGAAATTACGATCATTGATAATACATACCAAGCTTCGTCTGTTTAATTCAAATGTTATCTCAGTGTTAACATACGGCTGTGAGAGTTGGAAAATAACAAAATCATTGGAGAACAGGCTGAATACATTCGAGAACAAATGTCTTAGAAAACTCATGAACATCAGTTGGAAAGAATTCAAGACTAATCGACAAATAAGAGAAGACTAGGCAGAAATATGTCTCCGACTATATAAGGAAAAGACGATGGTCATATATCGGTCATGTCCTACGAATGCAAAACAACAGAATACCACTACAGGCGCTCACTTGGGTTCCTGAGGGTAAGAGGAAAAAAGGAAGAACAAAAGAAACACTCAGAAGAACAATAATAAGAGAAGGAAGAACGTTGGGCCTAAATAATGTGCAAGAGCTAAGAGGAGTGGCGTCACAACGAACAACCTGGAGAGCACTGGTTTCTGCCTTATGCGCCGTGTTTGGTGCTTAAAGAATTTATTATTATTAATAAAAGGTGTCCTTTCTGATGAAATGGAATTCTAAATTCTAGGCTTCACTCTGGCAAGGTCTGGTTGAGTCGTCTTGGCAAGCGATATTCACAGTGTCTAAACATCGAAAGGTTATATTCACTGTCCTTCTCCGCATATGTTATTGATGAAGCTAAGAAAAAACAAATCGTTTCATACAAAAATGGTGGTGTGGGATTTTAAAATATTCCTGACTAATGTAGGGGTCACGTCTTCCGGTTATGGTATGAAACTATCCGATCCGTGGCAGGCGAACTCACCAACACATCTGTAAACTCATACGACAGTAATCTTATAATCTCTCGCTTAAGCACACAACTCTACACGAAATCTAAGCAGATCAATATGGGTTTACCGGCGCTTAATCTCAGCAAAGCTGTGCGGCGCCTAGGAAATGTGAGGAATACAGCAACAAGGAGTGTCAAATGTTTTGACAATATCAAATATCTGCTCCAGTGGACGGAGAAAGAAAAGGGTGCGATTCGGAAAAAATCGCAATAAAATCTGATTACTGCCATAGTGAAAGATCGATCGAGTAGAGTTTGCCTCAAAATCGATCTCGTGATATATATATATATATATATATATATATATATATATATATATATATATATATATATATATATATATATATATATATATATATATATATATATATATATATATATATATATATATATATATATATATATATATATATATATATATATATATATACGAGGGCTGTCCGGAAAAGAACCGGCTATGTAATATAAATCAATAAACATTTTACATAGCACAATGATGGCTCAGTCCCCTTCAAAGTAGGCTCCTTGGGACATCACACAGTGCTCCCAGCGTTTCTTCCACATTTTAAAACACTCTGCGAAGGCTTTTTTTTTTTTGGAAGCGCCATCAGTTGCGTCGTCGTATGTTCTTTAATCTTATCGACGGTCTGAAATTTTCTACCTTTCAAACATGATTTCAATTTTGGAAAAAGCCAAACGTCGCAGGGTGCAAAGTCTGGGGTATAGGGGGGATGAGTTACCTGGTTGATGTTATGTTTCAACAAAAAACTTTTCACTAGATGTGATGCATGGGCGGGCGCGTTGTCGTGATGAAGACGCCAATCGCCAGTTGCCCACAACTTTGATCGTTTTCGTCGTACTGCATTTCTCAACCGACGGAGAACTTTGAGGTAGTACTCCTTATTAATTGTTTGACCTGAAGGAGCGTACTCGCGATAGATAACACCTTCCCAATCAAAAAAGACAGTCAACTTGTTCGTGATCAACATTTGCCGGTGTTCTGCTTGTTGCAGACCTTCCAGAAATGGGATCACATTCAACAGATTCTCGACCATCTTTGAAGCGTTTGTGCCACACCTTTATTTGTGTAGCACTCATTGCATCGTCTCCAAAAGCCTTCTGAATCATCATAATAGTTTCCGTGGAGGAATGTTGAAGTTTGACGCAAAATTTGATGCAGATTCTTTGCTCTGCTCGTTCAGCCATTTTAAATGCGACGACCACACAGTGCACGTGCTCACTAGACGGCTTTTAACAGTCTCACTGACTGGAGCAGCAACGTCAACATTGCACTCGTATGTGCATAACAGGCCACTCTATTTGGCTGCCAAGTTACATCGATATCGCGCAAACGGTTTTTATAATATTAATTATGGCCTATCCTTTTCCGGACAGCCCTCATATATATATATATATATATATATATATATATATATATATATATATATATATATATATATATATATATATATATATATATATATATATATATATATATATTTATAAATATAAATATATATATGTATATATATATATGTATATATATATATATATATATATATGTGTGTGTGTGAGAGCCCACTGTGAGTGACAAACGGACAGACAGAATGACTGTCGGAGTAACTGACTGAAAGAGACATAACCACTTTATATATCGTTATATATTTTCATGCTGTTCTTTGTATAGTCTAGCCGGTATTTAACTACAAATAATACCAATATGCGGTTATAACACTATTTAGGGAATGCATCAGGTTGTGAAGAAGGCTGGTTTGGAGAGAACTGTATGCTGAAGTGTCATTGCATGGATGCCTCATCCTGTGGAATGAACGGAGAGTGTCCTAACAGGGGACCCTGCAAATTTAGCTGGTTCGGTCCAGGCTGTCAGTATGGTCAGTATTTTATCTCGTTAACAGTTTGTGTATACGTCAGTAGAAAAATGTGTATGTACAGTAATACCATTCTTAGCGCCCAGTAAATGATCGTAGAAATGGTGCGTTAAAAAAAGCACTGTCATTACAATATAATACAAACGTAGGTGCATTAACGAGACGTTTCTTTAGACCTGAGATATAACACACATGTAATTAATAATATACACTCTAATAGTACAAGAATAAACGGTTATTACATGGAATACTATGCCACTGGCTAGACAAGAAACTGAGAGATGAACACGCAGGTCTTCGACAAAACAGATCCTGTACTGACCAGATAGCCACTTTGATAATAACAGTTGAACTATACATTGGATTTGTGGACTACGAAAAGGCATTTGACAGTGTAGACGGTGAATTACGTTGGAAATTGATGAGGCATTATAGAGTCCCCCTGAAGATCATTGATTTAATAAAGAAAACATATGAATACATGACATGCAGAGTTCTTCATGAAACACAGCTTACAGAACCGTTTGGGATAAGAACGGGAGTGCGACAGGGATGCCTCTTGTCTCCATTTCTTTTCTTACAAGCAATAAACTGGGTTATGAGAACATCGACAACTGTAGTGGATTTGATGGTATTGTATGATGGTGATATTACTAAGTGTGATGCATGAGGTCAGCTGTGAAGGCTCCTGAGATAAAATGTAGCTGTGAATTGTCAGAATTCCCTTCTTGCTACCACTACGACCTCACACCTATCTTTTTTTACTAATGAATGTGGCTACGTTAAATGTCTAGGGTAATGATATGTAATGTGTTGTGGTAGTTTACATACACACACACAGATAATTACTAAGTCTAATAATATTAATAAATGTTATAATACACTGAACTAACTCAAGTGTGTAAAATTTGGATAGTAATTTTCTTTAAATTTATTTGTTCTGAACCAAGGTTTTAATTTGGTCAGAACGTATGAAAGGTTTTGCAATTATGAAAGAAATGCATGAATATTACATAATAAATGCAAGGTGTGTACATATGTATGTTACTAGACTAGTTAATATTACTACTGTTTATAGTTGTAATCTATTTGGGAGAACATTTAATGGATGTGCTGTTGGGGTGGCCTCATCACTCCCTGTCTATGGCGACTACACATTGTCCAGTTATTTGATGGAAATTTTATGGGTGTTTTAGCAAATAAGTTGAGTTGGTGAATTCTCAGCAGACCAGACGCTCACGTAGCTTGAAGGTGTAGCTCTGGTGCTGAGATCTGGTGGCCCCACCTCTCCGTGCTTGGGGGCAATATCAGAAGTCTGGTGGCCCCACCTCTCCGTGCTTGGGGCAATATCAGAAGTCTGGTGGCCCCACCTCTCCGTGCTTGGGGGCTATAATAGGCTGCTCTGACAAAATGTTACTGCACGGGTCCACTCTGGTAATATTCAACAACTCATTTGACACCGCATTGGTGCCAACTGAAACTCACAGTTCAGAATTATGAATATAGAACACAGTTAAATGCTAGCAAAACTCAGCTGAGCTGCTGGCTTTAGGATGGCGTCCCTCTAAATATTTCAATAGCTTCTGGGAATTACACCACTTAATAATTCACTGTGTCTACTAGGACAACTTATAATGAATGGCACAAAATGCGCGTCTGATCGCCGATAATATATTCATCTATGGCCAATCACTGCCTTTTCTTTTTTCAAATTCAAATATCCTACCAAAATGTCATTTCAGTCATACCTCAGTCAAGTATGCCTTATTGTCTGTTGGTCCGTCCGTCTCTACTTGCGTTTCACAAAAAAACACACTTGTTTTTTTTGAACCAACTCTGCCTTCCCCTACACAATTTTGCCTTTAAAGTTATTTTTAGCCACAATTCACCATCCCACCCCGTCTCTTCATTCCAACTAGATTTTAGCACTTGCGTCTTCAAGGCCACAATTTTTTTGAAAATTAGTGACATGTTTTATTTCAATGCAGACGCTCGCTGATATGAACAACACAGTCTTTTGTCAATATCTTTCTTATTATCTATCCGTCTGTATAAATGAAAGCATATTATTTCACTGCTCAAGATGGGCCATCCGGCCAGCTAGGTTTTATATTCCTAACATTATTATTAAGAAAAGTTACTTTTCAAATATTTTCTAGAATCTTCTGGAATGCGTTCATCACTGCATTCAAATAAACGGACTAAGTTATCGCAACAGCGTCCAAGAAATGACTGTGGCGTATAATATCCAAGGTCCCTTTTGTCGATTTCTTTACTTTATGTCAACTTGGGGAACGTGACTTTTTCCTCCTTTCCCCACCACTTGCGTCTTTTAGCCTTGCTAGTTTCAATCACGCGTTCAGTCAGATTTTTCCTTTTGATCTCCGTTCTCATCCCGTTCCGTTTTGCCTTCAAGTCTAACAATTTAATTTCCATGGCGGATGATGACCCGCGGCGTGGGCGATCATGTATTCTAGCAGCTTACGCATTAGTTTTTTATCCCTACGTTGTATCATTGGAGATATTTTAACGTTGTATCATGGTTAATTTTATGACAACAACACACAACAGAAATGGAATCCAGTGGACTCTGACTAAACAGTTGGATGACCTAGATTTTGCTGATGACTTGGCTATTCTGACCCATAACCGTAATCAGATGCAGGACAAATTGACAACGGGGAAAAGACACAAATAATGAGAATAAATGCAGGGTAATTGTTACGTGCAGTCTTTGATATCTTACAATATTATACATAGGTAATTTTTTAGTGCTTAAGGGAAAGTCATTATTGAGTTACTTCCCTTGAAAGTTGTGCCGTCTTTTCGATCAAACTCCGCGGATGAATCCATTTTACGGCGATTTATTCGTTGTTTGGGTAATAATAGATTGTTCTTGCTTCAGAATATCTATGGCCTGAATTTATGTGTATTGTTTGTCTGAGTAGGACGAGTCTGTCTTATATCTGTATATCTTTACATATCTAAGTCGAACTATATGTTCTGTTGTCTCTAGAGAGGTCGAAGGCTATTCGGGGGATGTGTCGCTAGAGTGTGGTGTGATTTGGCTTCGTCCTGTAAGGGACTGTGTTTCCTATGTCGGCCTGTCGCCGGGGAAAAAGTGATCTCAGTATTTGTGGGGAAAGTGATAGTCGTCTAGACCTATCGTGTATGCTTTACCCCAGTGTTTATGCGTATTGCCAAGGAATGGCAGTTTCATATTTCTTATACCAAGGTAATCCAAGATACTTTTATGAACTCTCGTACGAAGCCACCATTTTCGATAAGAGAATATATTTGACTCGATGAAAACGACTTCGATTCCTAGCAGCACTATATCCTGTAGATTGCAGTCAATTGTTCATGATCAAATCTACAGAGCAATGAAATGTTTTATGAATGACTAACTTTAGGACAGATTCATTATCTGTATCCAAACGTGAGTGACAGCTCACGAGTGAAGCCATCTTGGAACCAAAACATGTATTGACTTTCAAGAAGAGAAAAGGGATGCCCGTATTATCGCTTGTTTAGTCCAGAGATCACTGCTACACATGAGAACCCGTTATTAGCGGTTCAATATTATTATATGGAAAAATATGTGCTGAACATTATGTTGAAGAATCGTCGCTAAACGAGATTAGGTTTAGAAGCCATCTGAAATGTTGTTTATAAGCTGACGTGCTCAGTCAGTGAAGTCAGATGATTTATATGTATGGGCGATGCTGAGGGCTTGGCTACTGACAGTCCATTATAATATTAATCTACATGAGTGCCCATGTAACATAACATTGCAAGACCAGTTATCCACTGTACTATGATGTATTATGCCAACCTGTGATTTGTCACTATCTGTGCTGTCGAGTGTGTACGTCCAATTAAACTTTAGAAAAGGTACACAGTCGTTGGTGTCGATGACTTCCAGTCATACATGAGTGTGAGAAAAGAACATTTATCAACAACACGAACCCTTATCATCATTCGCACATTGTACACTCAATCCATGTCTACACACCACTGCGTAGGTCAAGTTGACATTCCATACACTACAGTGGAGCAAACAACACCATAGAGATCTTATCAACTGATGATGATGATGATGTCTGCTTCCATCCACCTATATCTATCTTTTGGTGGATATCATTAACGGGAATAAAAATCCAACGTTATTCTATGATAGGAAACTCTTTACAGAGCGATACAACAGGAGGCAATCTGATCATCAGAAGAAGTCCCCCCATCGGACAAGTGTTTCGGCCCAGTATACTCCTTTACACTCTAACCGGGGCGGGCCCACTTGGGTCATGACTCCCAAGCGTCTCAGCCTCCTGTTGTCTTGTATCGAAAATGAACCCATTTCACTTATGGTAGCAACTTTAATCCACAACTCCGCCAGCCGTGGAGGCAATTGTGAAAGTAACAAAGAGAAGACAAATTATTCCGTTCGTTCCGTCGCACACACTGAGACACCATCGCGAAGGATGAAGGCGAACAGCAAACCCAGGCCGAGCACCGCAAATACATACTTTCTGAGGGCAGGAAAGTCAGCACACCCCAAACCGAGTAAACCAGGTAGCAGTTTACCATCTCTTCTTGATTGTGCAAATGACTGGGAGATGGCGGTAGACCTACCTGGACGAGGGGCATATCCAGAGAGTATCATAAAATCGCGGAGACGGCCGGATATAGTGCTTCATTCTTCTTCAACGCTTCAGGTCATACTGATTGAACTGACCGTGCCATTTGAATCCAGATTAGATGAGCAACATTCGTTCAAAGCGGCCAAATATAGTGATCTGGCCGCGGATCTGAGACACGAGGGGTTCACTACAAGGGTCATGGCTGTTGAAGTGGGCGCAAGAGGGCTTGTGGCTGCATCAATGTATGATCTATTGAAACTGTTGGGGCTGAAGGGACAGGCGAGAACAAGGGCACTGAAGAGGCTTAGTGAAACTGCCGAAAAGGCATCAGGCTGGCTGTGGAACAACCGCAATGGGCAATGGAAATCGTGACAATAAACGCTGCGGTACAGAAAACACCAGGAATTTTTCTAAGTCCACAAAACGCTGAGTTTTGTGGTGTACTAGTGAGCGGGCTGTGACTGAGGGGCAACAGGCGATGTATATTATAGGAGGTGTCAGAGTCAGAATTTCAGTGGCTAGGCTCGGCGGCTTCGCGATGGTGTCTCAGTGTGTGCGACGGAACGAACGGAATAATTTGTCTTCTCTTTGTTACTTTCACAATTGCCTCCACGGCTGGCGGAGTTGTGGATTAAAGTTGCTACCATAAGTGAAATGGGTTCATTTTCGATACAAGACAACAGGAGGCTGAGACGCTTGGGAGTCATGACCCAAGTGGGCCCGCCCCCCTTAGAGTGTAAAGGAGTATACTGGGCCGAAACACTTGTCCGATGGGGGGACTTCTTCTGATGATCAGATTGCCTCCTGTTGTATCGCTCTGTAAAGAGTTTCCTATCATAGTTACATGGTCAAACCAGTGACGATCGGGAAAAGACCGATTGACTTCTGGAAAGACAGATGACACTGGGAAAGACTAGAAACCGGCTGACCGGGTTAGCACCCCGTAAGCTGTATTCAATTGCTACAGGACCCAAAAATGATAGAGGCCCCCAGGATTCACCGAAAGGGGGGGAGAATGATGAATCCACAGGCGCCTCATTGGAATCGACCAGACCCGTTACACGGACTTCGAGCTCTGAACAACGGCTGGAATTTCCATGTGCCTGTGGTAGGGAGTTCTCTACTCAGAGAGGAATGAAAATCCACCGAACGAAAAAGGGGTGTGGGAGGTCATCTGGGGGAGATCAACAGCGCTCTGTCTCGACGGATAAGACGTTAGAAGAACGCAGCCAGGAGTCAATCCACAGTGCTGAGTACATTCATGTTGATCTGCCTGATGATGATCTCACACACGTCTTGGACGGGAAGAGAGATGCAATCAAGTTTCCACCTGCCAGTGCAAAAGGGCTTTGGGAACAGCTGGACGAAGCCTTGGCAAAAGAGTTGGATAACAACCTGAAGCAGATAAGTTTGGAGAAGAAGCTGGAAATCTTCGGCGACATAATATATCTGCACTGTCGCGAAGTGTTCGGAGTGAGGGAGGCAAGGGAAAGTAACCCACCACGAAAAAGTAGAAGACTTTATCAACTGGTGGACCAGCTTTCTGGGTTTGACCTCGCAGAAGTTCAGAAGTCAACTGATTACCGATACCAGACCGTTTCCTGTGGCTGATACGACACACTTGCAGTATTGGTTTGCTCTTTGTCAACACTTCGTCACGTGACCTGTCAGGTGAATGCAGTATGTAGGTCAGCGTTGTTGACATTTTTTACATTAGACATTACAGAGTTTCACAGAACAGTTGGATCAATTCTTGTCAATGTTAACAGGAAGACAGTATTTGTGAACTAAGAAGTCCTATTTTCATCGATGGATCTTCTTGTTTTCCATATATGAACTTTAATATTTAAGGCCAGAATGTTTAATTGAATAAAGTGGCAGTTTGTTTATTTTCATAAAAATAACTTTGCCATTACTGTAAAACTGAGCCTATTTTGCAACACATACTATCATACACATAATTTATATATATTTATGTTTACATGTTATTTGTTTGTATAGTATGTTAGTTTCTATGTCAGCGGGTTGTGTTTAAGGTTGGGCGGCGTCCTCACAACAGAATATCCCACGTCATAGAGGGTCCGTTGTGGGCGTTTTCTATAGGTGCAATTTTCTTGATTGAAAATTTGCTGCGACAACTGTTGCTTTTGTGTTAGCTGTGGAGACTGTAATTATTGTTATTTTTGTAATATTTCTTTGTTCTTTAGTTTTGTTTTTTTTTGTTTGTAATTTGTTGGTCTAACCTTTTCTATCTTTCAGTTCTATTCACAATTTATATTCATATATTGTGACGTCATTTGTGTTGTTATTCTTTGCAGATTCAGTGATTATTTTCATTGATTTCCCTATTTGATTTATTTTGATTTCTGCAAACGTTCTTGTATTGTCAGTCCTATTTGTACTTTATGTATTCTGTTGGTTGACATATGTTTTATATAGGTATATTTCATAAGACACAATTGCCTGTGCACTGCACTTGGATTATGGTATAAACCAGTACCTGATTATTATTACTATTATACAAGACCTTATTAAAGGCTTGTGACCCACAGATATTGGGATAGTATACTGATTAATCAAGTCATTGAGAACTTGTGGTATTATTATTGGTTCAGGTGATTAGTATTATTGTTAGACATCATGTCTACTTTAGAATACTTCATTACACAAGGGAAAGCCCTTGATAAGACTGGTCAACAATTAGAACAATGGGCAGTTGCTCAATATGACAAAGCATTAGCTGCAGAAGAGAAAAGATTAGCTGCAGAAGAAAGAAAAGCTATGGCGGAAGAGAAAAGATTAGAAAGAGAAGCTGAGGCTGCTGCTGAACAAAAGAAATTGCAGATGCAGGTGGAGGAAAGGAGATTTGAAGCTGAACAAAAAAAATTAGAAAGAGAAGCTGCGGCTGAACAAAAAAGATTAGACAGTGAAGCTGAACAAAAAAGATTAGACAGAGAAGCTGAACAAAAAAGATTAGACAGGGAAGCTGAACAAAAAAGATTAGACAGGGAGGCTGAACAAAAAAGATTAGATGCTGAAGAGAAAAAAGCAATAAGAGAACATGAATTTGAGTTGGAGAAATTGAGATTGACAAGTATGAGTAATGTTAATCAGGCATCTAGTGGTAATGGTAAACCTTCTACTTACAAGGTTAAGGTTCCACCGTTCAATCAGTCCAGTGACGATATTACATTCTGGCTGGATAGATTTGAACGTTCTTGTCGTACACATAATGTGGATAAATCACAATACGCTAATCAATTATCAGAAAACTTGAAAGGTGAATCTTTGACTAGATTATGCCTTGTAGGAGAAGCAGATAAGGATAATTATGATGTCATTAGGGCGGCTTTGATAAAAAAAATATCAGCTAAGTGAGGAAGGCTATCGCCTTTTATTTAAAACGATGGTACCTGAGACGGGTGTAGAATTCTCAGAATTCACTGCAAAGGCACGTCTCACAGTTGATCGTTGGATTGAGCTTTCCAAAACAGAAAAAACGTATGAAGGACTTATGGATTTGTTGCTCAGAGATAAGATTATGTCATGTGTGAACAAACCTTTCCTTGAATTTATACATGAGCGTAAACCCAAATCTCTAAAAGAAATGGAAGAATATTGTTCCCAATATGTCACTGCACACCCCGACGTGACTTTTGGCAACACTAAGATTAAGGAGAGTATGCCAGTTGCTTCAGCAACACCATACAATCCCAATTATTCACACAGATTTCAGGGACCTCAAAACAGATTTGATAAAAAAGGTAACCATAATAGTTATCAAAACCAAGGTAACAAATCATTTCAGGGTTCTTCTTCAAAGAACTGGAGACGACCTGATAGCTCTCGACACAGGGGTGGTCATAATTATAGGAATTTCCGTAGAGGAAGTAATTATAGAAACTATCAGGGTTATCCGTCTTGGAGTCAACAAGATCATAATTACAGAGATACTCATTATAATGAATATGATAATGGTAACCAAGGGAACTATGACTCAAACCCAAATAGGGGTTACAATAGAGGTAACAATAACTACAGAGGTGATAATAACCGAGGTAGATCTCAAAACAAAAGACATAAACCACATTTTCAGGCAAACTCTGTACAACAAGAGTCCAATGAAGCCTATAAACAGAGTAAAGATAATAATGATGCTAGTAATATGGCATGTGCCGCTTTTGATTTTGGGAGAGCATCTCAGTGCCCCCAATGCAAAACGTTATTTGAGCCAACCACAGTGTCTACTTTAAGCTGTGGCCATCCTCTTCCTGCTCTTCCGGCATCAGTCGCGCATGATGGAAGAGGTTCTCTTGTCTTACTTAAGGGTTTAGTGAATAACAATCCAGTCTCTGTGCTATTTGATTCTGGATGCACCACAATTGGTGTTAGGCAGTCACTCGTAGATCCTTCCCGTGCCACTGGACAAGTAGTCAAATGTGTAACATTTGGCGGCACGTTAGAGAAATACTCTACTGCTATCATTAGGATTGCTACTCCTTTCTTTACAGGAGATGTACACGCATGTCTTCTTCCGAATCCGATCGCTGACCTCATCATCGGTCGCATTCATGGAGTCAAGGAATGCACTCCGCAACAAATTTCCACGTGGGAAAGGCAAAACATGCAGATTGCTAACGCTGTAGTCACTAGAGCTCAGGCTCTTAATATGCCTCAAACTTCATCTATTGAAGATAATGAAGTGCATAACCAAGATAACCCCTTGGTAATTTCTCGTGACTCGTTTATAAAACAGCAAGAAGATGATCCCACTCTGAAGAAATTCTTCATTCTTGCAACTAAAGGTGATCCGAATAAAGACACAAGTCGTAAATCGTGGATTACAAAGAAGAATGGCGTACTTGTACGTATGGTTCAAGACTCCATTACGTCAAGTCATTCTCATATCCTGGTTCCCAAGAATTTGAGAGTTAAAATTTTGCAGCACGCTCACGACTCTCAGTGTGCTGGACACATGGGTTTTTCCCGTACTAAGTCAAGAGTCCTTGCGGCTTTCTTTTGGCCATTGGTAAACAAGGACATACGTATTTATTGTCGATCTTGTAAAGTATGTCAGGAAGTTAAATCCAAAGGTCCACGGCATGCTGCACCCATTCAGGCGGCGGACATTCCTATTCGGCCGTTTCAAAAAAATGGCCATAGACATTATTGGTCCATTTAAGATCAAGTCTGCCAGAGGACATCAGTTTATCTTGACGTGTGTTGATATGTGCACACGTTGGCCAGAGGCTATTCCTCTGAAGAGCATTACTACTGCTGATATTGCAGATGCTCTTTGGCTTATATTTTCTCGTCTGGGGTTCCCCGGAGAGATATTGTCAGACCATGGCACCCAACTAATATCAGATACCATGTCTCAAGTAATGTCTACTCTGCAGATAGATAGATCTTTAAGTAGTATCTACCATCCAATGTCTAATGGTATGGTCGAACGCCTTAATAGAACACTTAAAACTTACTGGGGAAGATAACTGAGGATCATCCTCAAGACTGGGACAGAGTTTTACCTGCGGCCCTCTTCGCTTACAGAGAGGTACCCAATGAACATACGGGATTTTCTCCCTTTGAACTCGTCTTTGGCGCGCGTCCGCGTGGCCCTATGTCGTTGCTTCACGATCTCATAACATCTGACAATATTGACGATGACACAAAGTCATCCTACGAATATGTCATCGCGTTGAGATAAAAAATTATCGAAGCATGCAAATTAGCAACTTCTTCTTCTGAATTTGCGAAACAGAAGGCAAGGCAATTTGCCAATAAGAAGAGATGCTTACGACAACTTTGTCCTGGTGACAAAGCATTTGTATTACTACCTTGTAGGGAAAACAGATTACTTATTTCTTGGAAAGGTCCGTACGATATAATATCGAAAATTTCCGATGTCGACTATATTGTCGATATTGATGGGAAGCATAAAACCTTCCACATCAATATGCTTACTGAATTCCATGAACGTCCGGATTATTTGCAACCCATTTTCCAAGCAACGGACAATTCTCCAGTACAACATGGTCATTACTCATCACTGTCCATGATACAGGATGAGGAAACAAGTTTTTCAGATGTAAATCTTCCTCTTCCAATGATCCCACTTCATTCCAGTGAATCATGGAAGAACGTTACTGTCTCTCCTGATTTGTCTCTAGGAGAACAGCGACAAGTTTCAACTATGTTGCAAACATTTCAGGATGTACTCACTGACATCCCTGGACAAACGAATGTCATTCAACATGACATTGTTCTAACTGACCATACTCCTATTAGGATTAGACCTTATCCTGTACCTATACATTTTCAAGCACAGGTCGAGAAAGAGTTGGATGAGATGATAGATTTGAAAATAATCGAACCATCCACCTCTGCATCTTCTTCACCGATGGTTATTGTGCGTAAAAAAGACAATAACATACGTCTTTGCGTTGACTATCGAAAATTGAATCAAGTAACGAAGTTCGATGCCGAACCTATGCCTTTACTGGAAGAGCTACTTACTCGACTCTCCAAATCTCATTTTTTCACTAAACTTGATTTGTCTAAAGGATATTGGCAAGTTCCTTTATCTGAACGCGCCAAACCTCTCACGGCTTTTTCAACACCTAGAGGTTTGTTCCAATGGAATTTTATGCCTTTCGGTCTTATGAACGCACCAGCTACGTTCGTACGCATGATGCGCCGAATCCTATCTTATCGGTCAGATGTCATTGCATATCTAGACGACATCTGTCTTTTCAGCGATACTTGGGAAGATCACTATTCAGGGTTAGATGAATTGCTGTCTACTTTGCGTGAGCACACCCTGACAGCGAAACCCTCTAAAGCCTATATTGGTTTTAGCGAAATTTCTTTCCTAGGCCACCGAGTTGGTCATGGTTTCCTAAAGACAGAGGACCATAATACTAGTAAGATACTTAACATCTCAATCCCTAAGACTAAAAAACAGGTGAGAAGTCTGTTAGGTCTTATTCAATTTTATGGCAGATTCATTCAGAATCTATCCTCTATCATGGCACCTCTCTCAACACTTCTAAAGAAAGGTTCGCCTAATGTGGTCCACTGGTCTCAGGAATGCCAATGCTCTCTGGATAAGATTAAAACACTGTTTTCAACACCACCTATTTTAGTGCTACCCACTAAAGATAAGACATTCGTTCTTCGTAGTGACGCTTCATCCACTGGGATTGGAGCGGCACTAATGCAAGAGTACTCTGGAACTCTGCATCCTGTAATGTATATTTCCAGAAAACTTAATGCGGCAGAAAGGAATTATTCGGTTTTAGGCCGTGAGCTATTAGCTATGGTTTGGTCGATCCTCAAACTACAGAGATTCCTTCTAGGCGCACATTTCATAGTAGAAACCGACCAAAAAGCTCTTACTGCTATACAGAGTAAGAATTTGAAGAGCTCGAGGTCTACTCGATATGCAATTGCTCTTCAACCTTTTCATTTCTCTGTGCGAGCTATTCGTGGATCAGATAATGTGATGGCAGACATTCTGTCAAGATGCCCACATGATTCCACATAACTATTAGGGCTTACACTTCTTGATATGTCTAGTTCTATAGTAGTTCCTTTTCTATATCATGATAGATACACATTTGTAATTTAATAATATAATGATTGTATCACTACATAGCGGTTCATGGATGTTTATTCACCGCTGTGCTTTGATGATTTTTTCTTCATAAATCATAAATTTAAGATATCTAATACGAAATGATGATATGAATTTTTTAGGTATTGTGTAATTGCCAGAATTGTATTATACTTTGATGACACCTTCCTGGAAAAATATACTTGTAGAGAAATAATTTCTCTCAGTTTATGAGACACATTCTCACCAGTCGCTCCATAAGTCGACTTAGCCTCATATTAGGCGTTATAGGTATTCCTGATATTTTCATCTGCGCATTATTCATGCGTTGTGAGCCTATTGTACGTTGCTCCTAGATGTATTTCAAAAAAAAAAAATGTTCCATTTTTTTTTCCCGGGAGGTGTGGTAAGACTGTTACGTGCAGTCTTTGATATCTTACAATATTATACATAGGTAATTTTTTAGTGCTTAAGGGAAAGTCATTATTGAGTTACTTCCCTTGAAAGTTGTGCCGTCTTTTCGATCAAACTCCGCGGATGAATCCATTTTACGGCGATTTATTCGTTGTTTGGGTAATAATAGATTGTTCTTGCTTCAGAATATCTATGGCCTGAATTTATGTGTATTGTTTGTCTGAGTAGGACGAGTCTGTCTTATATCTGTATATCTTTACATATCTAAGTCGAACTATATGTTCTGTTGTCTCTAGAGAGGTCGAAGGCTATTCGGCGGATGTGTCGCTAGAGTGTGGTGTGATTTGGCTTCGTCCTGATAGGGACTGTGTTTCCTATGTCGGCCTGTCGCCGGGGAAAAAGTGATCTCAGTATTTGTGGGGAAAGTGATAGTCGTCTAGACCTATCGTGTATGCTTTACCCCAGTGTTTATGCGTATTGCCAAGGAATGGCAGTTTCATATTTCTTATACCAACGTAATCCAAGATACTTTTATGAACTCTCGTACGAAGCCACCATTTTCGATAAGAGAATATATTTGACTCGATGAAAACGACTTCGATTCCTAGCAGCACTATATCCTGTAGATTGCAGTCAATTGTTCATGATCAAATCTACAGAGCAATGAAATGTTTTATGAATGACTAACTTTAGGACAGATTCATTATCTGTATCCAAACGTGAGTGACAGCTCACGAGTGAAGCCATCTTGGAACCAAAACATGTAGTGACTTTCAAGAAGAAAAAAGGGATGCCCGTATTATCGCTTGTTTAGTCCAGAGATCACTGCTACACATGAGAACCCGTTATTAGCGGTTCAATATTATTATATGGAAAAATATGTGCTGAACATTATGTTGAAGAATCGTCGCTAAACGAGATTAGGTTTAGAAGCCATCTGAAATGTTGTTTATAAGCTGACGTGCTCAGTCAGTGAAGTCAGATGATTTATATGTATGGGCGATGCTGAGGGCTTGGCTACTGACAGTCCATTATAATATTAATCTACATGAGTGCCCATGTAACATAACATTGCAAGACCAGTTATCCACTGTACTATGATGTATTATGCCAACCTGTGATTTGTCACTATCTGTGCTGTCGAGTGTGTACGTCCAATTAAACTTTAGAAAAGGTACACAGTCGTTGGTGTCGATGACTTCCAGTCATACATGAGTGTGAGAAAAGAACATTTGTCAACAACACGAACCCTTATCATCATTCGCACATTGTACACTCAATCCATGTCTACACACCACTGCGTAGGTCAAGTTGACATTCCATACACTACAGTGGAGCAAACAACACCATAGAGATCTTATCAACTGATGATGATGATGATGTCTGCTTCCATCCACCTATATCTATCTTTTGGTGGATATCATTAACGGGAATAAAAATCCAACGTTATTCAACTTTATCAGTAATGAAAACATGATTGAACTTAAAGAAACACCACTACAAGATGTAGAATCGTACAAATATCTTGGCAGCAATTCAGACAAAGGTGGAGGGACAGGCAGTGATATCAAAATAAGAATAGAAAAAGCAAGAGGAGCTTTCATTGCATTGGGAAATATATGGAGATCAAGATAAATCGGATTCAACATGAAAATAAGAATCTTCAAATCAAATGTAAAGTCAGTACTACTGTATGGCTCTAAAATATGGAGAACAACAAAGACAAAAAGCATCAAGCTACAGACTTTCATAAATGGGTGCGTAGATTAAAATGGTAGGACAAGGTTACCAACGTGGAACTGATGACAAGAACCAGACAAGTGCAAGTGGAGCAAGAGATGAGAAGAAGACTATGTCGATGGATAGAACACACACTGAGGAAACCTGTTTATAGCATTACAAGGCAATCCTTGTTCTGGAACCCCCAGGGCAAGAGAGGCAGAGGTAGACCAAGAAGCACATGGAGAAGAGAGCTGGAAACAGAGGTGAAAATGATGATGAGAACGTGGAAAGAACTAGAGATGATTGCACGTGACAGGAGGACTTGCCATGTGTTTGTTGAAGGCCTATGCTCCTTTGGGAGTGGAGGGCTATGAATGAATGAACATGGAATACACAAAAATGACCTGAACAAAGCACTGTATACTAAAGCAAAATCTCACCGCAGAAAAGACCAGAAGCACAACATCATAAAACAAGCTTTTAATGGAGACAAGAAAGCTGAAATCCAAAGAAGCTGGCACCAGAAGACCGGCAGTCCTGATATCGTCAATTAACCTACTGAACTGTCTGGGCAAGGTCATGGCAACAATAATGAGCTGAAGATTACTGAATCATCTAGAAAATAACCCGCAGACTGATAACACAGTCAGCTTTCAAGAAGAACCGCAGCACCAAAGACCAGCTAGTATATCTAGCCCAGGAAGAAGAAAATGCCTTTCAAGAGGCGGAAAAAATTTTGACTGTTTTTGTGGTCTTGACAAAAGCTGTTGATAAGGTATTAAAAGAATTCCCGTTGTTCTGCCTGAAGATACATATCAACGACAAAAGTAGTTTTCTTTAGATTTATATGTTCATCATGAGTAATAAAGCTGTTGATACTGGACTTCCTTAGATACCTTACTGCAAGAGTAAAACTTGATGGAACATTGAGCCATCGCGTTGCTCTTCAACAAGGTACCACTAGGAGGACTTATCTCTTCCACATTCTTTATCTTTTATACAAATAATATTGCAGAGAAACTGTCCTAGAATATCTCCAGGGATCTCCATGCTGCTAATTGTGATGCCTAGTAGGCCACAAAACACTTACCTACTAGAAAGTTAATGATGCAGCAGCACTAAATCCCATCGGCAAATTGGCTTCTAAATCGGGAGTGCAGATTAACCTGTCCAAGAGAAAAGCAACCTGCTTTTAACTGTCAAGTGTCCAAGAAACGGTCACATTGCACTTCCATATGAGGAAAACCCAATATACATTGGAGTCATGCTGAATTAGAGACTCACCTGGAAGTCACATCTAAAACAGTAGAACATATTTCAAAAGGGAAGCTTTCCCAAAATAATAAAGCATTGTTAAAAAAAAGTCTACATAGGCACTGTCAGACTTGTAATTGAATATGACATGTCAGCTTGAAACTGCAATAATTGGAGAGGAATCACTCTTCTCTCAGTTTCCAGCAAAATACTAGGCTGGATAATTATACAGAGAATTTCAAAAGCAGTAGACCACAAACTGAGGAAAGAACAAGCTAGATTTAGAAACAACAGAAGATGTGTAGATCATATATTCACTCTCAGGAACATTATAGAGCAGTGCTCAGAATGGCAAAGACAGCTGTACATTAATTTCGTTGATTTTGAAAAGTCTTTTGACAGCATACATAGGGACAGTTTATGGAAAATACTGAGGGCTTATAGAATTCCAAGCTGCATAGTGTCAATCATAAAAAGCCTCTATGCCAACTTTACGTGTAGTGTTGGGCAGAGCAGCCTAACCTTTGAGGTGAAGACAGGAGTACGACAGGGATGCCCCTTATAAACCACTCTTTTTTTAACAGTCATAGATTGGGTGATGCGCCAGACAACATAGGGCAGTCGAAGAGGAATAAGATGAACTATATTTTCTACATTGGAAGATCTGGAATATGCAGATGACATTGCACTACTAGCACATTCACATCAACACATCCAGGAAACAACGGATAGACTTAATAAGTTTAGCCAGCAGGTTTGCTTGAACATCAATTTAAAGAAGTCAGAGGTCATGACGCTCAATGTGAGCAACCCTGAGCCCATATCAGTAAGGAATCAGCAACTGGTACAGACAGACACCTTCACATACCTAGGATGCATAGTAACACCAGACGGTGGGGCAGACAAAGACATCAACATCAAAATGAATAAGGCAAGAACATCCTTTTTTAGCCTAAACAACATCTAGAAGTCCTCTCAATACAGCACAAGCACAAAATTAAGATTATATCAGAGCTGTGTCCTTTCTGTGCTTCTCTATGGTGCGGAATGCTGGAGAGTTACAGAGAAGGAAATGTCGAAATTTTCCTCTTTTCACACAACATGCCTAAGAAAAATTCATCGAATCTTTTAGCGGAATACCATCACCAACCAAGATCTGCTTACTCCGAGCAAGCAAGAGGACATGCACACAATCATAGCTGGCAGACGCTGGAGCTGGGTTGGCCATGTCCTCATAAGAGACCCCGATGCCATCACAAGAACAGCTTTGCTTTGGACCCCTGAAGGAAAACGAAAGAGAAGCCGACCAAAAACAACCTGGCGGAGGACTGTGGAAGCTGAGATGCAAAGAATGAACCAGAGTTGGGGCAGTGTACGAAGGATGGCCTCCGACCGAGCAAAGTGGAATCAATTTGTTGTTGCCCTGCAAGACGCCACTGGGCGTGATGGATACTGACTGCTTTGACGGTCGGCGGCTAAGGATCAAAGAAGAAGAAGATGTCAGTCTTGGCCACGGCATTAAAAATAAACTGGACGTCTAGCAAAAGTGCAAAATGCATGCTATGGATTAATCACTTGATGGATGAAGACTATTCCAATCCAGGAAATGGAGACGACATACGTGAGGACAAGATGTTTACTCACAGCGAGAAGCTACTACAAATGACAAATTATCCAATGCGTGCCACACTCCGTAGCTCGATAAAAAGAAGGCTGAAGAGAACCAGCTTCTTTCATATCTCAAAACATCTGCATCAATGTCACGAAGACCTCCACCCTGAAAGCTACCAAAATGGAAATGTTAATTGTTTATGACGAGGCAATCTGCTGCCGGGAAAATATATCTATCATCACAGAATTCACTGAAATAAGAAAGAACGGTCGCCTGAAACCCTTCACCCCCCCTCCCTCCCCCAACCCCCCATAACAGGAGATGATTGAAGACAAGTATAACCCCAAAAGGGTGGACACAGATGGATCCGCAGAGGGGGCAGTAAAAATATTGGAGTAGTCAATTTTATCAAATCCATAAACAGGTGGATCATCCGTAAGGATCCTTACACGCCAGCTGGATAGAGTGTTCTCCTCCAACTTGTGGCAGAAGCTGTCGCCTTAACTTTCGAACTATGGGCAACCGAGCTAGTAAGCCAGTGCATTTACCACTGCCCTATGTCGGCTTCTCAGCTTAACGTCATTCAAATGTCATTAACCATTGGTCTTCAGTGGTTATCTTTCCATTGATAAATCACTGACAAAGCATCTGGTTTATCTAGAAGTGGCAGTAAATAGAACAGTTCAGCCAGTCATTGCCCGATGAAAAAGCCAAAACATCATCCATAACAAGAACTAATGTCAGCTGAAGGAGAAAGGGGATATTTACAACAGGTATAACTCAATCCACCAGTTTAATGCACACCAGCAAACCATCATTTTCCGCCTAATAACTGGCCATTGCAGACTGATAGGCCACCTCTATCGCGTGAGGATATTTCAAACGCAATAATGTCTATGTGAAACCGAAATCATGATCTCCGAACACATTCTCCAAAACTGCCCAACACATGATGACACACGACACCTGACCAAGCCAGTGGGTGCTGAGCGCAGGCGAGAGCTACGGGCCTGCCGCGCTGACCAAAAAAAGACTGTGGACCTCGTCCTGGCCACAGGCCTGCCCATTTAGCATGACTGCAAACTGAACGCAGAAGAGGAAGCAGAAGAAGAAGAAGATGAAGAAGAACATGATGTATCACGATATTTCATTACTTCTGTAAAACAGCGGCACATCACACAAGTATTGAAAGGATACATCTCGGATTGGAGACTGGTCTGTGGGTTTTCTTTAAGCTTCTGATTCTTGATGTAGGCGTCATGAGTTGATTGTAATTCACGTGTGGTGAAGGTATTTCAGTAGTTTCTGAATCAGTCACTTACTTTGCTGATACATTTGAAGCTTTTATCATGTCTGTATTTTTTTAAAAATATAATTATTTGTGAAAGTAGGAAAGTGCAAAGAAGCACTTGCCACTTACCATCTTTTAACCGTTTTAATATTTATGGTTCTACATCCATGTAAATAGTTTCTCTCTGTATCTTAGATGCACTGCTACAACTTTGTCTTTTCCAGACGGATAAAAATAAAATTTTAACTGGTTGTGATGAGCTGAGCGTGTTTGTGAAAATGGCTCTGGTTAGCAAAATTATTATTAGCAGTGATGGTCGCTCTCTGTGTATTCTCACAAATGTGACTTGGGTGTTGACTCGCTGACTTTAGTCATTCTAAAATGTCAAGTAAAAACTTAATTAAGAAGAGTACTTTAACGAAACAGCGTTATACGAGGCAACGCTAACTGGGGATGGATGTGCGCTGTAAAAGTGGACGTAACCAGGATTCATCGCACTGAACATGGACTAATATGAGCAGATCTAACCTTGCTGGTATCCATTAACGAGTTCTAGGTCTTTGACAACTAAAGTAGGTAGATAATACTAGTATACAAGGTGCAAAACAGGTAGGATTCAGGCGGAGGCGCGTGACTTTTATATAACAAAATACTCTGATCGATGCAGGCGTTAGATTTCAGGCGGAGGCTCAGGCGGAGGCGCGTGACTTTTTATATAAGGAAATGTGGTGGTGGACCTGACTTTTTATGTAAGGAAATGTGGTGGTGGAGCTTGGTGGCGGAGCTGATGTTTTATATAAGGAAATGTGGTGGTGGAGCGTGGTGGCGAAGCTGACTTTTTATATAAGGAAATGTGGTGGTGGAGCGTGGTGGCGGAGCTGCCTTGTTATATAGCAAGATATAAGTTCGATAATGGCGTGTTGTTGTTTGTTTATGTTTACAATATGTAGACGATATATATATTACAACAGTTATACATATATTACAAAACAGTTAGACATATATATATATATATATATATATATATATATATATATATATATATATATATATATATATATATATATATATATATATATATATATATATATATATATATACATACATATAAAAGAAAAAACACTAAATTCATTATATATATTTATTGACAAAGAGGTGTTAGCTGATCTATGGGTGCTGTAGGGGACGTCTAACCTCACTACTACGGTCGTGCCGGTCATACGGCTACAATGTATAAGCGGTGTGGTGTTGGTGGTATTGCTTTTGGCTTGCTTGGTGTTATGTGTTGTTCTATTGTGTGTTGGTGTGTTTGTTTATATATATATATACATACAATATATATATATATATAAAATATAAAAATCGATAATGACGGAAAATAAAAAAAATCGATAATGTTGGATTAGTAGGTTTCTAAGGAGGTTTTTGAAGCGAGTGGAGTCTTTCAGTGCTGGCGAAGGTGACAATGCATGTTGGGCTGTAGCTGGCGGTTGTAGGTTAGGGAGGATTTTTGTGTGTTGTTTTATTGTGCCGGTAGTGTGTTGGTGTGTTACGATATATATATATATATATATATATATATATATATATATATATATATATATATATATATATATATATATATATATATATATATATATATATATATATATATATATATATAACATATAAAAAAATCGATAATGACGGAAAATATAAAAAAAATCGATAATGGTTGGTTAGCAGGTTATTAACGGGGTTTTTGAAGCGAGTGGAGTCTTTTTGTGTGGCGCGGGTGACGACGCATGGGTGTGTACATTTTGGGGTGTAGCAGGCAAGGGTTCCAGCATTAAGAGGTGGGAGTGAAGTGTTAGAGACGTCACTATACTAGGACCAACATCGAGAGGTGGGAGTGAAGTGTTAGAGACTTGACTAGGACCAGCGTCAAGAGGTGTGAGTGAAGTGTTAGAGACTATACCAGGTCCAGCAGCTACAGGTGGGAGTGAAGTGTTAGAGACCTGACTGTACCAGGTCTAGCGTCTAAAAGTGGTAGTGAAGTGTTAGAGACCTGCCTATACTAGGTTTACCATCTAGAGGGGCGAGTGAAGTGTTAGAGTTCTAGAGGTGGGAGTGAAAGAGACGTGTCACTATACTAGGGCCAGCGCCTAGAGGTGGGAGTGAAGTGTTAGAGACTTGACTATACCACTTTTTTGTGCAGGTATTTTAATTGTTATGTGTTGTCGTGTTGTGTGTTGGTGTGTTTGTTTATACATATATACATACAATATATATAAAAATATAAAAAAATCAATAATGGCGGAAAATATTAAAAAATCGATAATGGCGGGCTAGTAGGTTACTAAGGGCTTTTTTAAGTGAGAGTGTGGGGGGTTATTGATTTTGACTGGTTGGGGTGATGACTCATAGATGTGTTGAGGTGTAGCGCTGGAGTAAGACAATGTAAAAGCGGTGGGGTATAGGCGGTATTGGTTTTGTTCTTGTCTGGTAATTTTGTGTGTAGGTATTGTAATTGTTGTGTGGTGTACTGTAACTTGTGGGTTTGGGTTTTTGGGTGGTTGTGTTGTGTATGAGTCGGCCTTGTGTTGGCGAGTACAGATAAAAGACTAGCTTATTGTGATGTTTATTGAGACCATTAGTACATTTTTCTGCCCCGCGTTTGTTGTGTAATGAGAACCTCCAAAAAAGTGTGTTTGTCTGGTGGTATGTGTGGAGGTATTGGTGTGAATTACAACTAATTGGTGTTAGCTTTCTTAGTTTGATAGTCCTTTTCACATTGTAAAATCAATATTTGTTATCTCTAGTGTTTTAAATAGTTTTGTTAAGCCATTATTTCTATAATATTTAGGGGCCATCTGGACGGTGTATGAACGCTAGATGTATATTTATCAGATCACCGAGGGCGTATGCGCATGCGCGCATAACTTCCCACGTCAAAATAAAACTTTACAGGAGCGATTATATGTTGATTTTTCACTGTCACTTTTAAAGAGGTCATACCGCAGACTTGTGTAGATTGACCAATTATTGTGGAGGTAGTGTATTCTTAAGCATTAACAGGAGATTTTTGTGTATTTCATGAAAGTTTAGGTATAGGTACACTGTCCAAAAGTGATATCATCAGAACGTTGTTATCTATGTGGAGGTGTTGTAGTCTTGTTAGAAACAACAAGCTGATTTAGACGTAGCTTTAATATTTTTTATTGGAAGGAGTTGTGCTTTTACTCTTTGACATGTATATAACAACCGAATTGTTCCAAAACCTTCATGCAACTGTGTTGCTGCTTGACTTGAGAAGAAGAAATATTTATAAGCACTCACTAAGTGAATTCCCTTTTTCCTACCCGCTACAGAATAAAGAGGAAAATATAAAAAAATACGTGTTATAGAGGAAGATGACTAATGATCGGTGTGTGGTGGGGATGATTTTGGTTTTGTGTTGTGTTGTGTGTAGCTAGTGATGAGAAATTAAGACGATGAGAGGTGAAGTGGCGTCGGAGGCAACTATGCTTTTGATGTAAAAATATGACACGGAATTCCCGTTGTTGGGTGAATGTAACTACGTATTGAGACGGGCGCTGGGTCACGTGGTTGTTTTCTTTATTATTTATATTATATCATGAGTAATAAATCTACTCACCCCAATGTCCAGTTAGTGTTATGTAAATGACCCGCACACAGCCGTAGTCTTTAACATAAAATATACTGTCAAAGGCTAGGCTAGACAAGGCCAAATAGACAGTTTTATTGAACACAACCGTAGAGATATATGTCACAGGCAGACTAGATTATGGCGGCAACTAGATACTCACTTAGTGTTGCAGGTTGCAATGAGAACAATATCGAGGCCATTTTCAGCCATTTTAATAAAACTCAAAACACACGTTCTTTTACCCTCACTAGAAAGAAACGCGATCGAATTGTTTGCGCTCGCGACGAAATCGTTGAGCGTTTATAAAATTCCATAGCATATAGGTTTTTCTCGTTGCTTTTTTTGTTTGATTTCCAGTCTTTATTTATTTCAGAGGTCACTGTTATTTTGTCCTTGTTGGTTTTTAAGTTTGTACTTAATTTCTGTTGCCTTTAGACCGGGGCTTTTGCTCCTTTCATTTTCTGGTCGTTTTTATGTTCCTTCCTTAGTATGTTTGTCTGTTGTTTCGCTCCAAACTTTTCCCGCCCCTGACTGCAATCTGGTTAGCATTCTGTTGGACTTATTTGATCTTATTGTGCTACAATATATTGTTGTATACGAGTTGTCTTTACTCTTGTTAAATATTGTCTAATTCCTCTTAACTTTATTTTATACCTATCACCGATGACTTACAAGTAGTATTTAAGCTCTATCTATGCCTAATGCTAAATTAACACAAGACAAGTTATTAATATATTTTTGTAATATATAAATTTTAAATTATGTTTAGATATCAATAGTTAAAAGCTGACTAGGCCTACTACACAACTAGCACATTTGAATTAAATTTAAGTTTCTTCACGCGCGTGCTCACGCATGAAAAAGCTCCAATATCGACGCTCGTGACGTCGACATTTTTTAAAATGAGCGGGATTTCTGGCAGGTAAACGCTAGCTTACCCTCACTAGTTATGAAACCAGATTGATAGAGGGTGACGTCAGGGCTAAATATAGCTATATAGAAAAGCGTAATAAAAAATCTAACAGGCAGAGTTTTGGGTATTGGTAGACGAAAAAAAGCCTATCTGCAACGGGATTTGTCTTTGTAAGACTAATATTTTACCTTTGTAAGACTAACCCTGCTGCTTGTTTCTGTTCACGTCACAAGTTCAAAACACAGCAGATCAATAGTAGAAATTTATAAAAGAAACATTCCTTCGTTCGTGTGTTCGAACCCCCGTGACTTAAGGTTTCACTTGTTTTCACACGGGCGATATCTGGTGATAGGTTTTATATTGGCTCCCAAGCGGTTCAAGCAGGAGGCGTCCACGAAAATGTAGTACATTATATAATTATAACTTAGTATTTGTTCCAGTTATCAAACGGTTATTTCCTTTTTTTTTGGTTTGTCCTACAAGTTTCAAACTTTAGTAAAAGCTTTTCTTTCAATCATCAAAGATGGCCCCAAAATTTTCTCCCAGGCCTGCTCAAAGGTTCCAACCTGTAGGTAAATAGATCAGCTGTCAAATACTTCTTTAAATATTTCTTTAAATATTTCTTGCAGCTTTCCAAACTTTTCATTAATTTTTTTTTCATTAAATTTTTTTTCCTGTTGTCAAAAATTTCTTCCACTTGGCAAATATTTCTTACCGTTGTCAAAATACTTCGGCCACTTGGCAAAAAAAATTTCTTTCACTTATCAAAATATTTCTTCCACTTGGCAAATATTTTCTTCCCGTTGTCAAAATATTTCTTACCATTGTCAAAATATTTCTTCCACTTGCCAAAATATTTCTTCCACTTGCCAAATATTTCTTACCGTTGTCAAAAAATTTCTTCCACTTGGCAAAAATATTTCTTCCACTTATCAAATATTTCTTACCGTTGTCAAAATATTTCTTACCGTTGTCAAAAAATTTCTTCCACTTTGCAAAAATATTTCTTCCACTTGTCAAATATTTCTTACCGTTGTCAAAATATTTCTTACCGTTGTCAAAATATTTCTTCCTTACTTACATAGTCGTTCCCCTTCTACCGTGAGGTGTAGAGGTTTGGAAGAGAGTGCGCCAGACTATCCCATTGGCTGTCCTCCACCCGGCTTGGTTCCATTCCAGTCCTCGTGCACTTGGCAAAAATATTTTTTCCACTTGGCAAATATTTCTTACCGTTGTCAAAATATTTCTTACCGTTGTCAAAATATTTCTTCCACTTGGCAAAAAAATTTCTTCCACTTGTCAAATATTTTCTTACCGTTGTCAAAATATTTCTTACCGTTGTCAAAATATTTCTTCCACTTGGCAAAAATTCCTTCCACTTGTCAAAATATTTCTTTAACTTGTCAAATATTTCTTACCGGTGTCAAAATATTTCTTCCACTTGGCAAATATTTCTTCAAGTAGTCAAATATTTCTTCAAATATTTCTTACAGTTGCCAAATATTTATGCAAATGTTTTTGTTAGCTGTCAAATATTTCTTCAAACGGGTCTTCCAGTTGTCAAATATTTCTAACAGTTGTCAAATACTACTAACATTTGTCAAATATTTCTTGAAATATTTCTGCTAGACACCAAACATTTCTTCAAAGGCGACCATCTTTCATGCGGTGGATATGGCCAAGACAGCGTAGGCTTCTCTGTCTCAGCCGGCTATACAGGCTTTGAAGGCCAGCACGTGACAACACCTCAACATTTGGCACTTTATCTTTCCACAAAAGGCCGAGGAGGTGGCGCAGACATATAGAAGTGTACACGTGTAGATGGCGTTTCCCCAAACACGTGATGTGAGGCGGGTAAAGGTAGCTGCAGCTTTGTTAATGAGGCTATCAATTTTGGTACCCAGAGAGAGTTTATCATTGATGATATACACAAGGTATGTGTGAACCACGTGGTGTTAAGTCCGCCGAAGTGACGCTAACTGTGTTACCGCTAGTTAAGAAACCAGATCGAGGGTCGAGACAGACTTCGCGAGGAAATTATTGAGCGTAGACCATGTGACAGGGCGCCCCAATCTTGCCCTCTAAGTATGTACCCGTTTTACATACTGGGTAAAGTTTATTTTATATTTTTATCTTTTCTCTTTTTCCTTCTAATAAGTGTTTCTGAAGAGTCATAAAACGAGAGTACTGGTTTGGTTCACCAGAGGTAGAAATTCTCTTTGATATTTTACGGGACCCAGGTTTTTATTTGATTCGGTTTCCTTGGACTTTGTGTGACATATAATGTAGTACTCTTTCATCAGAGATCATCCAAACTGAATGCAGAACTAATCCATGATAGAAGTTCCAACAATAACTTTATTTTACAAGTCTTCCAATTTTCACAGACGATTTGATCATATAATTATAGTGTCGGTTGCAGATTACAATGTCCTACTCTATTATATTACGTTGGAAACTGGTACCAAAGAGTATTTGGTATTATTCCAGTTTCGTATGTAGCTGTTGTGTAATGCAGAATGTCATCGTCAAAACCAACTAAGAAGCTGGTGTATTTTGAACGATGGGAGAGTGGAAGACAATTAGGGAGCTAATCTCCAAAATAAATATGTTCCAAAAACTATTCTAACAATGTTCGATCTTAAACACAAATGGCTGTTTGTCATTGACATATATCAAATCGAGCGAATTCATAATATATCAAATCGAGCGAATTCATAATATATCACATCGAGCGAATTCATACCATTTCTGCGTCAAAGCAAGAAATACACTGTCCAATGTCAGGGGGATAAAATAGCTTGAGTCTATCTGAGTCTACTTCAACATCGGTCTGTCTCAATATCACGACCATCTCGTTGCAAGGTCAGTAGCTAAAGACTGCTAAACATTAGTCTTCATAACGGATGTCTTTTATCCCAATGAATCTATTGGCTAAAACCACTGGTTACAATTATTTGTGCACCATTTATGTATATGTCATCGTTACTGCACTAGTAACGTTACCGTCATCTTGTCGTCATTTCCTATAACTGTCTTTGGTGTCTATGTTAAGTTTCTTTTGTTTCTTTTGTTTTATAGGTTAATTATGAATTACGTCATCAGTCTCTGTTGTCTCTTATGTTAGATAGAATTGAGGGTATCTTTTATATAATGACGTCATCAATCCGTTCACATATGTCCCCATGCCATAAAAATGTATCTCAAGAGACATTTTCAGGTACTATCAGTCGGTCTATCTATGTAGCATCTTAATTTTAGAGTAATAATAATAATCATAAAACACTTCATATCGTGCATGGATGGGGAAAACCTAAGAGCGAATGTCTGAAAACTCGGCATTGGTTGAAGTATCACATAGAACAGGTCGTAAATGTGGCAAGGACCTCTTCATTTGGTTTAAATCCTGATGAAGGACTTGTAGAAAGACAACATAGGCATCAACTGTTCGGCTTCACAACACGATGAAGAGCCCAAGGTCTCTTAAAGCTGGATCAGTTTCAGTAAGGTCTTTGAGTGATGAGTAATAACGTAGTCGTGGAGTCAGATATCTCCCTTACAAACTAGAATCTAGTTGAATCACGATGTATGAAATTTGTCGTAGCTCCGCAAAGGTTTATGTAAAAGGGAAACGCTTCTGCCAAAATGCAAGTTACAGTTTGTCAGCTAATAATGACATGAGCTGAGATAAAAGCATTCCCTTATCCACGTGGGGTGAAACATTGCGAGGAACTTGAACCATAGGTGTGAGATGTGAAGAATCATCAATAACCATGTCTACATCACACGAGAGGCGTGAGGAATTCGGTTTTCTTCTACGTTTTTTAGGTTTGACATATATTTGATCTTGCGAAAATTTCGGAAGCTTGGCTACAGGGATGGAATCGGAAAATGAAGAATCGTATCTCCGTTTATCTGCTAATTTTCGCGTTTCGTTCATGTCCATCAAGGTAGTATTCGAAGCTGTAGTCATTGAATCATTTTCTGAAACTACGGGTTTGGAGCAATCGATATCGGATGGTGTTGATAGTGTAGATTGAGGAAAATCAAGATTCATACTTGTTTCATTATGTTCGATTCTTTCATCAGCAGCAAATACGTTCTTGTCTTGAAATGAGACGCTGTCTAAGTTCTTGTAGGGGAACGTTTATCTTCACTTGATGACGAACTTCTACAATCTTTAGCTCTTTGAATCGCATGATCCAAACGATGTGGTACAATTTCTGACTCTGAGGAAGAATGTTCTGATGTGTCCACTGCATCCGAAGAAGATGAAGAAGAAGAAGATGGAGGTTGGGCTAACGTAGACAAACGAGTTGGTCTCTGGAACTTCGTCTCTGGTATATCAAGCGGTCGGTGATCATCAAGTCGCATCTGATTGACGTGAGCTTTTGTAGTGGAATTGCGTTCTTCGTTCCACAAGATATAATTAGTTGGAGAAGTTTGTTCCAATATTTTGTATCCGGGTAACGATCGGTTGTCAAATTTATCCATCCTAACATGCTTCTTATAGTATACTTGGTCACCAGGCTTGAATTCTTGCAGTGTAGAGGTTTTGTTACGGATCCTGGCTCGTTTAGCAAAAGCTTTTCGGACGTTTCTGTGAGCAATAACATGTGCCCTATGTTTTTGCTGCAAAATAATCTGTATCGGACATTCACCTGTATATTTCCTCTGGGGAAGCAAGATGTTATCCAAAGGAAAATTTGGTTCTCGGCCATAAAGTAAGTAAAAAGGCGAAAATCCTGTTGAGTCATTGATGTTCATTCTGATGACTTCTAAGGCTTGATTTATGTATATATCCCAATATTGACTGTTACCTTCCGTAAGTTTTGCTAATATGTCATGTAGGGTAGAGTGCATCCTTTCGTTTCTTCCATTTGATTCTGGATGATAAAATGAGGTTTTCGTGTGTGTTTTATATTCATTTTTCTTACTGTTGAGGCAAAAGGATCTCCTACGAACTGTTTGCCATTGTCTGTTATTATTCTCTGAGGACAGCCATGTCGCGGAATGAATTGTTGTAAGAAGATGTCTGTAATGAGAGCTGAAGTAGCATTTTCTAAAGGAAAGCTCTCTGGCCACACAGAATATTGATCCACCAGGTGTAATATGTATTTGTGTCCGGACAAGGTAACTGGATACGGTCCCGATATGTCTAGACTAACGACTTCCATGGGATAATGTTGATATGACATTTCCTGAATCGGTGCTCTAATCATTCTCATATTTCTGAGTTTACAAATTTTTACACGTTCCTACATATTCTATGATATCTTTTATCATAGTTGGCCAATAGTATCTCTTTGTAATGACGTCGAGGGTTTTATCGCGTCCGAAGTGACCATTGTCATCGTGAAATTGTTTCAATACAGTTGGTACCAATGATGTGGGGATACATTTCTGCAGTAATCCATTTTCTCTAGGACTGACATGATATAAAATATTGTCTTCAGGTAATATCACATAGTCTCTCTTTTCTTTCGGATTGGTACGTACTTGTACTATAATCTTGGTTAATGCTTCGTCTTTCAGTTGTTCCTTCTTGAAGATTAGACTCTGTTCAAAATCTCTAGATTCATCGCCATCATCAGTTCTCGAGTTCTCCGTAGGTTGTGTTTTCTGTTCTTGACTATCAGGAGGCTCAGTGTCTTGACTATGTTGGATGAAGTCAATGGCGGAGATTTCTTTCGCATTATCATCTATTTCAGTTAAGTCTTGTTGTTTCAGATCGTCCACGTCTGTAGGTTCAGGATATGGTATTCTCGATAATAAATCTGCACATGTGTTTAGTCTACCAGGTAAATACTCGATCTTGGTATCGTAATTTTGCAAATTGATAGCCCATGTCTGATGCTTTTTTGGTTGTTCTTGGGGTTTAGTAAGCCAATTTACTAGAGGTTGGTGATCCGTTTTATGATAACCGACGTTCCTCTGATATAAAAGTCAAACTTCTGCAAAGCATAATGAATTGCATAAGCTTCCTTCTCCGTTGTCGTCCATTTTCGTTGAGTTCTGCTTAAGGCATGTGAAAGAAAGGCTATCGGTTTTTCTTGAAGAATATTGGCAATCACTGGTTGTTCATTTGGTGATATTTCTTGTACCAAACAAGCTCCAATTGCAGTGTTGGAAGCATCACTATAGATGATCATAGGTTTTGTGATGTCTGGATGTGCCAGAAAAGGTATTGTAATTAGTGCTGACTTTAGGTAGTCAAATGCTTTCTGACATTTTTCTTCCCACCTGAATTTTGCATATTTCCTGGTTAAATTCAGCAAAGGTTCGGCTACTTTTGAGAAATTGATTATGTGTTTTCGATAGTAAGCACAACATCCTATGAATCCTCTCACTTGCCTTACATTCGTTGGTGGAGGTATCTTCTGTATTGCTGCAATTTTATCGTCATCTGGTCTGATTCCATTCTGATTTACTATCAAACCTAAATATTTGATCTCTTTTTGTAGAAAGCTGCATTTACTCAATTTTAACTTCACTTTGTGTAAACGTAATCTGTCGAAGACAGTCTCTACATGTTTAAGGTGATCCTCAATGGTTCCATTGGTGTGTATTAAAATATCGTCTATGTAAGCTGATGCAAATTTGTGTAACCCTTGTAAAACTTCATCCATCAAACTCATGTATGTGGCTGGACTTGTTTTCAACCCAAAAGGCATCACAGACCATGAAAAAGATCCCATGTGAGTACAGAAAGTGCTTTTCTGTTTTGCATCCGCGGACATAGGAATAGCCCAAAATCCTGATCGAGCGTCTAATGAGGTGAACCAATTGGATTTCCCAAGCATCGCCAAAATGTCGTCTATGCGGGGTAGAGGATACGATATTGTTTTAGTAATTTTGTTCAATGCCCTATAGTCACAGCAAAATCGGTGAGTTCCGTCTTTCTTGGTGACTATTACTATAGGGGATGACCATGGTGAGCGGGATCTTTCAATAATACCAGCCGCTAACATTTCCTGGATAGCTTTCTCTACGATCTCTCTATTTTTTAGAGGAGTATGATATGGCCTCAGACTTATTGGTTCTTCCGATGTAGTATGTATTTCCATTGTGACGGTATTTGTTCTCTCGAACTCCATATCAGAGATTGCAAATACATCTTTATGTTTCTTTATAAAATTCTCCAGTCTATTCTGAAATTCTTCAGTAGTATGTAATTGTTCTAGTAAAACTCTCATCCTTTCTTGATTTTCATCATTGTTGTTTTTGAGAAGACTGTATTGATTTCTCGTCATTTGGTTCTGACAAGTTGGTTTTGAGGGATAATATGATTTGTTATAAAATTTGCCACTTCTTCTATTCGGCCAAACAGAAACTGACTCCACAGTATAATATCTGCTTTTAGAGGAGCAATAGTTACTCTTCCTTCCATATGTCTCGTTTAATATGTCTCTATCTCTTTCATCAAGGTATGGATCGAAATTCGTGCATTTTTCTCTCTGGTGTCTGTTTCTGAAAATCTCATTCGAAATACATTTTCTGTGATACTCTCTTCTCTGGGACTGGAGGAGAGGAGAGAGATGGGATAGGGACGCTTCTTATTTCCCCGAAGGAAATGTGTTTGGAAAGGTTTTGGATGACGTTTGAGTAGAGAGGTTCACATAATCGTCCCTTGTAACTTGATAGTTTGTGGGAGATCTCATCCTTTGGTATTTGAACTTGTCCTACAATCTTTCCTCTTGGGATAGGTAAGAGTGGTTCCTGAAGAGTTAACAATCATTATAGGAAAGTCTCTGTTCTTACTCACTATTACAATGCCATCTTGTATTTCCACATGTGGATCATCCGTTTCTTCATTCTCCATCTGAGATACATAGATTGTCTGTCCTATATTTACATAAGGTGAGTTTTTTATTCGAGCCTTTGTTACAGTGATAGAACTCGGCTTCAAAGTTACTGGAGCGGCAGTTAGTTCTTATCAACGTTGCGATATGTACGTCATCTTGTAGAGGTATATAACTGCCATTTATTCTGAGCTGTTTCAAATCAAAGTATATTCTGGCATTATTCTTTCTAAGGAAGTCTCTCCCCGATTATAAAAATTTTCTAGACAGTCCTCTCGTTATAATAAATGAGTGTTCTAGCATTTCTTCTCCCATTTTGAAATGTATATAGGCAGTTCCTAATGCTTTCAGATCCTGTCCCGTTACTGATTTCATTCTCCCCCGCGCATACTCTACTGTATGTCTTGAAAACTTCGTCATATGTGTTATCTGATGGTAAAACTTCTCTCTAAACAGACTAACCGTCGCCCCAGGGTCTCTGAGAGCTCTGAAGTTTAGGTTTCCTATTTTTAACATGCAAGAACAAGGGTCTGGGATAACATTTATGCAGGCTTGATCTTCTTTTAATGTCGCTGGTTTATCAGATAGAGATCGATTCTGCAGACCATCACAATCACATCCGATCTCTGTTAATGTGACGTCCTTCCGTTTCCCATTCTCCTTGAGGTTGGTTGGGAGTCATTTTGTTTTGATGATGTCTTCTATTATTATTTGTCTGATATAGTGATTTTGATACTGATAATTTCTATGATGTATTTTTGGTCTTGAATTGTTGTCCCAAAAAATGATTTCTGGGCTGTGAATTTCTGTAATTCCCCCTGCTACATGTTTTCTTGACCTGCACAGTTAAAACAGACGGTGGTTGGTTGTTGGGGTTCTACATTGTGTATTTCTGTAGTCTCTTCTGTGGTTACTCTGTAGTGCTGGACTTCTCTGATTCTGGTATGAGTTATTGAATGATCTTCTGTGATGTTCTTGATTTATGTCCCATCGATGTCTCGAATGATCAATTTCCATAGGTTGGTGCATTTGTTGATCATGTTGGGTATGTTGGTATTCATACTCTGGTAGCGGACACCTTCCAATCCGTTGTTGGAATCTTTTCGTCACATTCTCTCTCATCTCATAAACAGCTAATTGTATTGAGGTAGTTATTGACTGAGGATCTTTTCTGAGTAGATGAATTTTCAGTGAATCAGAATACAGTCCGTCCACAAAAATTCCGACTAGATGTTTTTCCAGATCAGTTGATGGAATGTTACCTCCAACAAAAGCATCTTCGGCGAGATTTAATAGCCTATCTCCGTACATTTGAACACTTTCCTGTCGATCTTGCTTTATTCTTCTTAACATCGTCCACGCGTGCTCAGCGTAGGTAATCTCTGAGTATCTTGATACCAATATTTTCTTGAGTTCTTCAAAGGTCTCCATCGGAAAATGCCTTTTCCCGCCGTCGGACAAAAAAATGAGCCTTTGTGACGGACATCTGTACCCCCAGTGGCCCTCTGATGACAAAAAAAATGTTTTTTTTCTTTGTCAAATGTCTGTAGTTGCATCTATCAAGTAGGCGAATTTATCCACGTCAACCATCCATTGTCGAAATCTTTTCGAATCCCCATTGAACGGTGTGATAAAGTTTTTTTATATTGTTAAATTTCGCATGTTGGTCAAAAACACGTTGAAGAGTGTCAGTCATGTTTTCGTAATGCCATTAGGTTTGTTTCATTTGGATCCACTGGAAGTGGTATTTGATGTGCATTTCATTTCTGGGTTGATTTTTGCTGTAGGTTCTGCATCATTAATGCCTGTTGTTGGTTATGCTGCATTTGCAAAACATCCATGTAATTAATTATCCACGTGTGGGTTCGGTTGCGTCATTTTCTAGCAGTCCCACCGAATCCTGGTTGTCGCGGCTCCAATTTACCCCTCCTATGTGACAGGGCGCCCCAATCTTGCCCTCTAAGTATGTACCCGTTTTACATACTGGGTAAAGTTTATTTTATATTTTTATCTTTTCTCTTTTTCCTTCTAATAAGTGTTTCTGAAGAGTCATAAAACGAGAGTACTGGTTTGGTTCACCAGAGGTAGAAATTCTCTTCGATATTTTACGGGACCCAGGTTTTTATTTGATTCGGTTTCCTTGGACTTTGTGTGACATATAATGTAGTACTCTTTCATCAGAGATCATCCAAACTGAATGCAGAACTAATCCATGATAGAAGTTCCAACAATAACTTTATTTTACAAGTCTTCCAATTTTTCACAGACGATTTGATCATATAATTTATTAGTGTCGGTTGCAGATTACATGTCCTACTCTATGTTTATACTACGTTGGAAACTGGTTTACCAAAGATCATATTGTTCGGTTGCAGATTACAATTCCTACTCTATTTGTATGTAGCTGTTGTGAAACTGGTACCAAAAGAAAGCTGGTTTGAGTAATTAGCCTAGGGAGTAATTATTCCATATTTTGTACCACGATGTAAATGACTTGTGTAATCAAAATGTCGAATGTCATCGTCAAAAAACCGAACATAACCATTAAGAAATAACACCACTGTCCAAGCTGGGTAAAATTAGTAAGAATCGTTGCAGAGGGAGAGTGGTATTCATCAGAAATGTCTTTTAAAAAAGGCTCTGAGATTCTCTAATCTGATGTATCTTTCTACAATACGATGGGAGAGTGGTTATAGACAATTAGGGAGCTAATCTCCAAAATAAATATGTTCCAAAAACTATTCTAACAATGTTCGATCTTAAACACAAATGGCTGTTTGTCATTGACATATATCAAATCGAGCGAATTCATAATATATCAAATCGAGCGAATTCATAATATATCACATCGAGCGAATTCATACCATTTCTGCGTCAAAGCAAGAAATACACTGTCCAATGTCAGGGGATAAAATAGCTTGAGTCTATCTGAGTCTACTTCAACATCGGTCTGTCTCAATATCACGACCATCTCGTTGCAAGGTCAGTAGCTAAAGACTGCTAAACATTAGTCTTCATAACGGATGTCTTTTATCCCAATGAATCTATTGGCTAAAACCACTGGTTACAATTATTTGTGCACCATTTATGTATATGTCATCGTTACTGCACTAGTAACGTTACCGTCATCTTGTCGTCATTTCCTATAACTGTCTTTGGTGTCTATGTTAAGTTTCTTTTGTTTTATAGGTTAATTATGAATTACGTCATCAGTCTCTGTTGTCTCTTATGTTAGATAGAATTGAGGGTATCTTTTATATAATGACGTCATCAATCCGTTCACAACCACGTGAAACGCCGTTAGCATAGAGGATCGAATGGCTTCGGTTAGGTTGACGTCAGCGCTAAATATAGACTATCGGAAACAAGTTTATGTTCTTTTGAGTTTGTATTATTGTTTTATTATTCATAAACTGCGTTTATATACCAGTGTATTGTCTTACTATTATTCTTATCTACAAAATCTAAGGGGTATTACTCGCGTCTTTCTATATATTTCTTGTGGTTATATACACTATACTTTAATCATTTCGAGTTATATGTCGTGCAGTTTGACTGCGTTAGATGGGTTCTTGTGTTGAGTCAGAAACTATCGGTTTGTCTTTTTCGGAAATTTGTACTTACTTACTTAGTCGTTCCTCTTCTGCCGTGAGGTGTATAGGTTTGGAATAGAGAGCGCCATACTATCATATTGGCTGTCTTCCTCCTGGCCTAGTTCCATTCTAATCCTTGGTCCTTCAGAGAACGTCTCATGTTGTCCTCCCAGCGAAATCTGGGTCGTCTTGGAGGTCTGGATCCCTGGCTTTTAGCCTCCCATACCTGCCTTGGCAGCCGATCTTTCATTCTGCAGACATGGTCAATCCATCTTAGTTGGGACTGTTCTACTTAGGTCTTTAGGGGTAGGGTTTCTTCGTTTTCTTGCCAGCTTCTCTTTTGCTGAGGAATCCTATATTTATGGCCTGAAAGGACCCCCAGGTGCTGCTCTTCGGGTAGCCAAATCTTCTTTGATGCCTCCCTTCCAGTCTATGACAGCTCTGACGTATTTAAAGTTGACCTGTTCCAGGACCTGTTCTCCTTGCTTAATCTGATGCCTTCTTTCCTCCTATGATATCACCATGGTTTTTGTTTTGGAGCTGCTGATACCTACTCCACTCTTTTCCATCTCTTCCTTCCAGACTTGCAGGTTGAATCGAAAATGTGCCTCTAATTTAGCAATCAGGGCAACATCATCGGCAAATGCCAGCTCTGAAATACAGACCTATCTCATCTTCCCGTACCCCACTGAATATTTTCTTGTCCTCTCCTTACATGTTTTGATGACATCTTCCATGAGGAGTATGAACATCTATGGTGACAGGATATCACTTGTTGATCTTACACCAGTGGTGGTCTTGAACCCTTCTGACTCATGGTTTGCCGTCCTCAACATAATTTCTGCGATACTTGTGGAAGCTGTGTATAGCACGTATCAGAGGTGCTGGAATGTTCTTCCTTGCCAAGCAGTCCACAATTTTAATTTGGTTTGGTTTGGTTTTCAAGGACTATCTTGATTGCACGCGGACACGGCCATCAGTGCTTCGATCTCCTCCCTTAGATCACACAAGGACGATCTCAGCGCAGTGCACGAACTCCGTAGCACCGGCGGAAATCCCAATGTGTGTATTTAATGTATTGGAATCACGCATTTAATAAATATTTTGGTGGTGGGTACGGTTCCTAATGTTTTAAATTTTGCCGGGGCAGCGGCCTGATAAGCCTACGATTTCAAACTGCCGTGCGATTTTTAAAGTGCGCAGCTTGCACACGGACCTCCTATTTTTTTGATCCTTATCCAAGAAGGCTAGTCATCCGATCTCCCTACCCATGAGACAAGGGGGGAGTATGACGTAATTAGGACCACTGGTTTTGACAAAAATATTTCAGTAAATTATAATCCCTCAACTGGGATTCGAACTCGGTACCTCTTGAATACGAGGCGGACGCCATAACTCTGAGCCACTCCAACCCCCAATTTTGCTACAGTGGACCTTGTCATATGCCTTTTCTAAATCCAAGAAACTTAAATTTTTGTTATGAATTTATTGCGATTTTTCCGAATCGTACCCTTTTCCTTCTCTGTCCACTGTAGCAGATATTTTGTATCTACATTCTTCTTGTATCTTTTTACTCCTCTCAAAGATAAGTTCCCACATCTGTTTCTTACCCATCCCTTCCCAAAAGCTCTGAAAGAAGCGGCGGAGATAATCTTAACGACACCCATGTTTTTTAATCGCGAGGGCATTCGACATTAGACTACAGATTAAACACTAGAATCGTATTAGTTCAACTGCTGATAAGGCCAGACTGCTGTCACAGCCAAACTGGTGATACGAGAAGACATCTTATGGACGGACAGGACTGACAAGATTACTTTAGATAAAGTAGTAATTTGTTACATCTTACACACGTTGTCGTAGGAGTTTACAGATGTGTTGGTTAATACGCCTGCCAGGGATCTGATATGTTCATACCACGTACGGAAGACTTGACCTCTACATTATGTTCACAATTTTTCCATGTCAGGAATATTTTGAAATCGCGCCCCCACGCCAATCGTTTAGTTTGAAACGATTCACGCTTTCTTAGCGGGTGCAGGACAGTGAATATAACCTGACACGTTTCAGAGTTAAGACACTGCGAAGATCGCTTGCCAAGACGACAACTCCAGACCTTGCCCGAGTGAAGTCTATAATTCAGGATTTCATTTTATCAGACTGGACACCTTTTATTGGAGTATACAAAAACAGCCCTGGAAATGTCTATTATTTTAACAAATAAACCGGGAATGAGGAAACTGAGAACACACAAAGTCAGAGAGGGAATTAAAGTTAAGCTTAACGACCCCAAGTACACATGTAAAAAGGCATCGGCTTTGCCTTAACTTCATTCATCTGAACAAAAAGTCTGTGAGCCAGGATTGGCGTAAGTTGTCTTTTTACGTTCTATATTTTCATTACTAACATGTGTACTAATCTGTATATATTACCATGTGAATTTTAATATGTGAAAATCGTTAGAGGATGTCCCCTGTTATTTGAGGCTGGCAACCTAAGCGCATAGAATGATGATTTCATGAACCACCACTGCACGGGCTGGCGACTGCTTTATTAATAGTTTCTTAAGAAGAACTAAACGCAACAGTGGTAACAAGTTCCATAGAGAGCAGGGAGAAAAAGATAAAAGAAGTGATATATATTTTAATTATAATACGTCCAGTTTCAAACTAGTGTAAATGTCGATGTTAACATATTCACTTCAAAATTAATGGAAGTTTCAAACTTTTCAAATCAGTGTAAACATAAATGAAAACATATTAAATTTATATTGTGAACACTTTTGAATCAGTGGAAATATAAATGTAAACATATTCTATCTGTACTATTAACCGTTTCATTTAAATGTAAAGTAACTAAAAAAGCTATTCAGTTAAAATGTAAAGAAGGTTTTCTCTCAAAAGATTACAGTTAATTATCATCGAGGGTAAATTCTGAGTAACTTTGATGGTAGTATAAGAAAGGGGACACATAAGTATGTGTCGGGAAACGCAATACTCTGGAATAAGAAGGGAACAGTGGCCTGGGTTTAAGACGAGGGACCAACCTTGTAGACTCTACCTGACAATCCTGGCAACGAGCTGCATCCTACATCCTTGACCAGCGACGGGCGTTATATGTGTGCAGTCCATCAAGAACCAACCCAGCGGTAGGAGAAACAACCACTCGCGGCTTAGTGCAATATATAAGCTGCCAAAGTCAGCTTTTCTTCATAGGATCTACTATTAATCAATGTTGATCCCTTTTTTTTAATCTGTTCAAGTATTTTCAAAGGGGTATGAAAGTGATTATTAAATTTTGTTATTTGTAGTTTTACAAATTTAACTTTGATTTAATCATTATAAATATACTGCATGTTTGTCTCAGTCAGTTTACTAAACACACTCTAAACAGAGCTATACCAGAATAATAAGAATTCCGATGAGTAAATCAGAGGTGGAGGCTTGAACGAACTATGATTAATCATTGCTTAATTCTTCTCATCGTGTTAGGTGATTGGAATGCTAAAATAGGGCCAGATGCATACGGTCAGTGGGCTGGCACAGTAGGGAAATTTGGGACAGGAGAAACCAACGATCGAGGACTAAGGTTACTAGAATTTGCCAGCAACTATAAACTAACCCTTGCAAATACACTATTTCCTCATAAGTTATCAAGAAGAACAACGTGGCATGCCCCGAAAACTGAGATACATGGCCAAATTGGTTTTATTCTTGTATCCAAAAGATTCAAGTCTAGTATTAATAAAGCCAAGACTAGGACTTTTCCTGGCGCCGACATTGGTAGTGATCACGACATGGTAATGATGACGCTCAAGCTTAAACTCAAAAAGAACTATAATCAAAATAGATGTTCTAAGTTAAGATTCAATTTAGACAAACTGAAAGATCCAGAAATCGCGGGAATCTTTGAGGCAACTGTTGGAGGAAAATTCGCAGCTCTCAACTTTTTGGAGGATGATATCAACTCAATCACAGAGAACATGAAAGACGTGCTCATTGAATCAGCAACAGAAATACTTGGTAAAAGAAAGAAAATAAACAAACCATGGGTTACAGATGACATTCTGAAGTTATGTGATACACGGCGGGAAATGAAAAAGGTTAAGAAAGAGGTTCCTGAAGCTGCGTGGCAATACAGTATGGTGAATAAAAATATTAGAAAGAAAATGAAACAGGCCAAAGAAAAATGGGTAGCTGATCACTGTGAGTCCATTAATACGGGGCTAATAAAAGGTAACAGTAAAGCAGCTTTTGACACAGTAAGAAGACTATCAAAACCCCAACAGCCCAAGGTAACTGTCATAGAAGATACCAATGGGGCTCTGCTCAATGAAAAAACAGCTGTAATGAGAAGGTGGACAGAATATTGTAAAGAATTATATAACTGTAAATTCGACACTGACTATAGAATATTAAACAACATTAAGTGCGAAAACAGGGAACTAGGAAATGCAGCAATATTACGGGAAGAAGTGGAAGAGGCTATATGTTCGCTAAAAGGAGGGAAGTCACCGGGTGTGGATAATATCCCAGCAGAGCTCTTGAAATATGGAGGACCAGATGTAGTAAAAATCATGACAACAATTTGCCAGAAGATATGGAGTACAAAAAAGTGGCCAAAAGAGTGGACGCAATCATTAGTAATACCGCTTCCAAAGAAAGGAAATCTAAAAATGTGCAAGAACTACAGAACCATTAGCCGTATTAGTCATCCAAGTAAAGTGATGTTAAGGATACTTTTGAACAGAATAAAACAGAAATCAGAAGAAATCTTGTCCGAGGAACAGGCTGGCTTTAGACCAAAAAGAAGTACCTCAGAACAAATCTTCAATATTAGATTACTGATCGAAAAACATCTCCAGCATCAACACGATTTATACCATAACTTCATCGATTTCACAAAAGCCTTCGATCGAGTCTGGCATGAAGGCTTATGGCAAATAATGAGAAAATTCAATTTTGATACCAACATCATATATATCATTGAAGCACTATACAAGAATGCAAGCAATGCTGTTTTTGCAAGCAATAACATTGGAGAATTTTTCAAAACAACTGTAGGAGTTCGCCAGGGATGTATCCTGTCCCCAGTGCTCTTTAATATATATCTAGAACATATTATGCAGGAGGCTCTTTATGATTATAAAACAACCATATTAATTGGAGGCCGACCTCTGTTTAATCTACGTTTTGCTGATGATATCGATCTGATAGCTGGAACAGAATCAGAACTTCAAGACCTTACCTCTAGACTGGAGAAAGTAACAAGAACATATGGGTTGGGAATTAATATAGAAAAAAGCAAGATATTGGTGAATAGCCATAAGAAACATGTTCCGACAAACATTACGTTAAATGGGCAAACCTTGGAAGAAGTTAACACCTTTAAATATATCGGGTCCACTATACGTAGTGATGGGGTTCAGAGTTAGAGAGAAGATAAACACCTATGCAGGCCACCAAGAACTACTTTTGTCAGTAGTGAAACATCGAAGGCTTGCCTGGTTTGGGCATGTAACTCGTCATGACTCCCTTTCGAAAATGATCCTCCAGGGAACAGTCGAAGGTAAACGGAGAAGAGGAAGGCAAAGAAAATCCTGGGCTGATAACATAAAAGAATGGGCAGGACACGGTTTTTCCACACTTGTACGCATTGCTGAGGATAGAGAGCAGTGGAGGACCCTGTCTGCTGATGCTTCCACCATGGCACCCCTACGACCCTTGACGGGTTACGGGTTGAAATGAGATGAGATTTCTTCACAAAAGATGTCAGCAGATTCTAGAATTAACGTGCTCAGCCAATGCAGCATTGTTTTCGCTTATCGGAATATCTTGTGATATTCCATTGAGATAGAAGTGTCATTACCTTTCTATTGATAAATCTGCTATGAGTAACCGTGTGCGAAGGTAGACACCTTTGAAGCCCATAAGATACTCTTGAGTTTCGGCCGCTGTTGGACCACTAGTGCAAAGCTGGGGAGGCAATACCGCCACACTGCCTTCAGTTCTTCCATTGTGATGCCATCTTCGCCACCATTGGTATCCTTTTCTGTGCTAGTTGTTATCATTTCTGATGTTTGACCTTGCTCACCATCAAGGAGTTCTGATAAATATTATGTCCATCTTTTCATTACTTCCGTTGGGGCCGTAAGCGATTTGCCTTGCTTTATAAATTTAAAAGGGCACTGTTTTTCCGTTCTCACGTTCTTTAGAGCATTGTGGAACAATTTCTGGTTTTCTTGAGCATCTTTTTCTAGCTTGTGTCCAAAATCTTCCGAGGATTTATGTTTTGCTTCTAGCACCTTGTTCTTTGCTATTGTTCTGAGCATCATATTCTTCATATTTCCCTGTTCTTCTTGCTTTGCTTTTAGCTCCTAAGTATTAGTTCCATACCTTTCTCTTCTCTCTTATTTTATCTGTAACTTCTGTCCAACAAGGTGTCCTCTTTCTTTTTATCCCAAGTCGGACTTCACAGCATGGTTCTGCTGCAGCTGTTTTTATAATGTCTTTGAATTTAAGCCAGAGGGTTTCCAAGTTTTCAGGTAGTTCGTCTGTCTTTCTCATTGCTGTATCAATAAGCCCCTGATATCTGTAGGTTAAAGCTCATTTCTCTTGTTCGTTTTCTTAGCTTCTTGCGTGATTGCAGGCAATTCCGAGGCTGAGCAACTCCTTCAGCTGTTATTTTAATTGCTAACGGGTAGATCACTTCCAATATCTGGCCCTCTCCAGACTCTAGCATACCAGACATACTTGAATGAGCTCTTCCTAACTATAGCATAGTCGCTCACTGATTTCTCATTCTTTGCTGGTTCACAACTAGTGTATGCAAGTATGCGCTTGTGTGGGAACTTTGTTGTTGGAATGATCATGTTTTGCTCAGTGCAGAATCTAACGAGTCATTTTCCATTGTCATTATGTGTATCTTCTCCATAACTTCCGTTAACTTTTCTCCATCTAGCATGGTTACTTCCTACTCTGGCGTTGAAATCTCCGAGCTGGATAACTTCATTCAGGCAGTTGATGCTTTCATTTTTGTTTTTTTTTGCCACAATACAAAACACGTCTCTTTTAGCTCTTTCAAATGTATGGACTCCACTGTAGAGTAGCGTCTCGCCATCGAGATACATAACTCCTTGACCCTTTTTTCTTCGTTTCCGTTAAAGCCAAGATTTCTAGTTTCGCTTTCCTCGTCTCCTGCACAAGCTCCACTTCTTTCCCATTAATACTCCTTACATTCCAAGTTCCATAAGTCGTAGTGCGTAGTCCCGTTTCAGTTCGTCGCCTTCAGAATCAATCCGGTTGTCTCTCTTGTATTCTTTGTAATCGTGTTTTAAGGCAAACAGGTGATTGATTGACCTGTTGTTGCCTTTGCATGGCGGAAGGGCGGCTTCCTTACGGCCTCCATGCATGCCGCCCTTCTCCTTTCTCAACCGGGCTTGGGACGGCCTTGGCGAAATTCATGCTATGTATATGTGTTGTGTATATATATATATATATATATATATATATATATATATATATATATATATATATATATATATATATATATATATATATATATATATATATTATGTTAGTTTCCTCCGTATGCGTGTCTCGAAACGCTCAACAACCTCTTAGGAAGCCTTGTTCCTAAATCTAGCCCCTAAGATCTTTTGCGCTTAACTCAACACCATCAATTTAAGGAACCTCAAAATGCTAGTTTGTGAATACGTGTGTTGTCCTACAACGCAAAAAAAAAAAAAAAAAAAAAAAAAACAGCGTTATCAACCGACAATGTCTTTTGATTAGGCTCAATTTTTAATTTTTACTAATCACGCATTTTTGTCAATTGACAAAAGAGCTTTAAGATTTTTAATTTTTATTTTGGTGCTGGGCTACATTTCTCTTGATCAACGTATCTTTCGTAATGCAAGGAAAGCTCGTCTAACCTTATTTATTCCGATTCTCATATCGTTATCTGTCCCGTCAGCTTTGTCTGTAATGCTGCTAAGATATCAAGCCTACAGAGTAAGGGAAACCAAACACAATGTCCATAACTGTAGCAGATTTTGGTAACTGTTTGGCGATATAGAAAGCAAAGGGGGTTAACAACATAAACATTAGCAAGAATGATTACTGATGCAATAAATTATAACGAGCACTTGACTTTCTAATAATTAGATGTGTGAATATTAAAACGCTTGTGTTACTTTCAGCGGAAATGACCGCAAACTTCGGTGCAGCCAATAATACACCATATTTAGTTGATTACGATGAAAGCACTTGCAACCCAAAGAATGATTCAACTTCAGTTGAAGTGTTCCTTCGGAAATCAGTTCTGGTTTACTGGTTTAGGATCCACGTGAACGACGAGAGTAAGATATTTATGATTTTTTTGGTTTTTTAGTTTTGTTTGATGTCTTTATTGCAAAGTTTGCTGTTTCTGTTAATGAACTCAGCTTGACAAGCAAATTGCACGATGAAATTTAAACACTTAGGAAATACAGTTTGATTCGTTTACAGCCAATAAATGCTGTGGGAAATGAAAAACAAAAACAACTTAAAGACAGAAGTAGTTGATAAGGTCTCTTTTTGGGAAGACAGACGTCATCATCAGTTGATAAACTCTTTTAATACAAGACCCTTGCCCTGAGCAAGAGACATGCTGAAAAATCTGAAGCTCACTCGAACATCACCAGAGTTAAATACTGTGTTGTTGTGTTGCTCGTGGTTTGAGTATGGAATGTCAACTTGACCTACGCAGTGGTGTGTAGACATAGATTGAGTGTATAATATGCGAATGATAAGAAGAGTTCGTGGTGTTGACAAATGTTCTTTTCTCACACTCATGTATGGCTGGAAGTCATCGACACCAACGACTGTGTACCTTTACCACAGTTTAATTGGACGTACACACTCGACAGCACAGATAGTGACAAATCACAGGTTGGCATAATACATCATGGTACAGTGGATAAATGGTCTTGCAATGTTACATGGGCACTCATGTAGAATAATAGTATAATGGACTGTCAGTAGCCAAGCACTCAGTATTGCCCATATATATATCATCTGAGTTTACTGACAAAACACGTCAGATTATAAACAATATCCAAGATGGCTTCTAGACCTAACCTCGTCTAGTGAAGATTCCTTAACATAATGTCCAGCACAGATTTTTCCATATAATAAAATTGAACCGCTAGCAATGGGTTCTCATGTGTAGCAGTGATCTCTGGACTAATCAAGCGATAATACGGGCATCCCTTTTCTCTTCTTGAAAGTCACTAAATGTTTGGTTACAAGATGGCTTCTCTCGTGAGCTGTCACTCACGTTTGGATACAGATAATGAATCTGTCTTAAAGTTAGTCATTCATTAAATGTTTCATTGCCCTGTAGATTCTATCATGATACAATTGACTGCATTCTACAGGATATAGTGCTGCTAGGAATCAGAGTCGTTTTCCATCTAGTTAAATGCATCCTCTCAGATGTACAAATCATACCTATCGAAAAACGGTGGCTTCGTACGAGAGTTCAAAAGAGTATCTTTTATTACCTGCGTATCAGAAATATGATTCTGCCATTCCTTGGCAATAAGAATAAACACTGGGGTAAAGCATACACGATAGGTCTAGACGACTATCACTTTCCCCATAAATATAGAGATCACTTTTTCCGGCGACAAGCCGACATAGAAAAAACACAGCCCCCATCATCAGGGCGAAGCCAAAACACCCCTCTCTAGCGACACATCCGCCGAACAGCCCTTTGACCTTTCTATGCACAAAAAGAACATATAGTTCGACTTAGATATGTAAAGATATACAGATATAAGACAGACTCGTCCTACTCCGACAAACAATACACATAAATTCAGGCCATAGATATTCTGAAGCAAGAACAATCTATTACTACCCAAACAAAGAATAAATCGCAGTAAAACTGGATTCATCCGCGGAGTTCGATCGAAAGAGACGACACAACTTTCAAGGGAAGTAACTCAATAATGACTTTTCCTTAAGCACTAAAAAGTATCTATTTTGTTTACAAAATATTTGCGAACATAACAAGTATACCAATGTATAATATTGTAAGATATCAAAGACTGCACGTAACAGTAGTCACTCTGAATTTAACATTAACATTGAGAGAACACAAACTAAGATTTTTTGCAAATCCAGGGAGAAGGGACAGACATGGAAATATAACTACACTCAAGACAAGCCCATAGATGATCAGTTTCCCTCAGAAAATGTACAGGAGTATGAATGCTGTCTGCTCATGTAGCGCGCTGGCCAACATACACCTGATTACATATTCTCATACGTTCATCTCTGCTTGTCTAACATTTAATGCCGAATTCCAACATTTTTAACTTTATTGATTGATTGATTGATTGTTGTGTTGTTCTCTAACTATAGACTATTAATTGTTCTTAGTATGACTTGTTTGTTAATGTCCAATGTCCGTACTCTAAAAGTTAGTGTGTCACCTGTGTCATGGCCGCGCGTGCGCATGCGTGACGAGGAAGGTAGATCCAGGCAGTTACTGTAGGTCCGATGGTTCCATGTATGCTTTCCATTCACGCTGTAGAAATTATTATTCCTTACAAAGCACGGACTTAGTCTGACGTAATAAAGTTCATGTTTGATGGAACGAAGGAACGAAAGAACGAATGAACTTTACTTTCAATGCTTGAAGATTATGCACACTGGCCCGTCTGACATTTGCCCATATTTCTTTCATATCTATTACTGAATTCATTTATTCTCACATACATTTTACACACCAATTTAAAGAAATTCAATGTTGAGAAAGTAAAATAAACTAGCCTACTCACATTCACAGTATCTAATTATTATCATGAAATAAAATATGTTGAAAATTGCAAGCATCATCATTAAACCTACATTCCATAATACATATTTATTCGGAAACATAATCACCTGGGGGGGGGGAGGGAGCGAGGCATGTAATCAGAACTCATAAGGTATTCGAAAAGTCTACGACTGTATCAATAGGGACTGAGATTGTTTTTTAGATCATGCGAAAGATAGTTCCAAAGATGAGCAGCGTAAGCTAAGCTTTTCTGGAATAAGTCAAGCCTAGGCTTGGGCGCTTCTAATGTGTTAAAGCGTTACTATGTCTAACATTGTATCTGAACATTGGCCACGGATATGTTGGAGTATTCTGTGACAGGATTCTGTGAACAAATTTAGCTTTTTTGAACACGAAGGCACTTTATTTATATAGATCTACACACTGTGTTTGGCAGTTGTCTAGACGTCCTGCACGCTTTTGTAGTGAGTGGAGTCTTTTTGTGTTGGACATAGAGCAACCATCCCAGACTGTGGAGCACTTGTCAAGGTTTGTTTGTATTTGAGATATATAGAGCAATTTTCTTGCTTTTTCCTCTAGGAAGTGTTTGAGTTTAGCTAGCGGGTAAACTTTCTGTGCCGTGTTAGGTCAATGTATGTAAGTGTGAGTTCCAATTTAGATGCTGATGAACGACTGACCTAGAGTTTTATGTTCATTTACATTTTCAATTAGTGAGTTACCAGTGTCAATCTAAAGTGTTGTTTACTCCAAGTGTTGTAATTTTTGTCTAGTTGATAATAATAATAATAATAACAGTAGCCCCATCAGTCACAACTGACTATGGAAAAGCGCCCTTGAGGTGACAGCCATCGGCTACGTATTTTCTTGGTGATCCTTTCGACATTTTCTCCTCTCTTCTGCTAGCCGTGGGAGCTTCTTTTTTTCCCATTCTGAGGTGGCGATGCAGATAGTTTCACAACTTGGTGCGATCGGCAGCTTCATCCTCCCAGGTTGTTGGATTTATGTCGAGTGCCCTTATGTCTCTTTTGCACACATCTTTGAATCTCAGCTGCGGTCGCCCAACTGTTCTTTCGCCATCTTTCAGTTGTGGTTAGAAGATTTTATTATGATCACTAACTTTAGTTTGAACCCAGATTGACACCTGGATCAGTAGTGTGACGTAATAATGTTTGCGAATGCGCAACACATTTCCGACCAGATAGAAACTGGAGCCCCAGATTAATGCGTAAACAACGCTGAGATGGCCACAGTCATTTGTCGTATCACTGATAAGATACAGGATATTCTGTATGACCGGGTCGTTGCTTGATAGTTGTTTGCTGGACCAGGTTGTCACATAATTTGTGTCGATCTCTTCTTCACTACGGCTGTAATCAGTTACATTTGTTGTAAGTACTGATTACGTGGAATTTCCGTAGGATCGACACATGTAATTGTCTCTTATCAAACAGATATGTGGTATTTACAACCATTTGACACACCTTTTTGGTGATAATTCATCACACTCACTCTGCGCTTCTCAACGTTACGATGATTAGCGCAGGTAAAACCCAGATGGGCCTGGTCAGTTTTGCATAGTTATGTTTGCTCAAGCTGTGCCAGGCGATAAAACTACTCACCTGCAGACGGATTTTGTGTGAAAAGAGATTACATGTCTGTGCGAAACATTTTGGACATACATGAATTACATTATTATTTCCTGTACACCTGTTTCAGAGACATTCTTTATTTGACTTGTCTATGTTGTTGTTGTTTTAGATGTTATGAATGTTGGTGTTATTTTTATAGCGTAACTGAGTGAGGTGAAGGCCCCTGAGTATGACAATTGATGAGGTGTGTTCTCAGGGTACCTTTCTGCTACCACCCTAAGATCTCACTCAGACTTACTTTAGACTAGTATGTCTGATAGCTACGTCTAATGTCTAGGGTAATGAATTAGTGGTGTGATGGTAACCTAATACTCAAGACACTCACAAATATTAAGTTCTATGATCAACTCGACTAACACTGTTTTTTAAGTTTGGTATTAGAAAATCTTGTTTAATATTATATTAGTCCTGAACCTAATATTCTTTTGGTCAGGACTGTCAAGTCAAATAAAATCTATATATATATATATATATATATATATATATATATATATATATATCTATATATATATATATATATATATATTTATATATATATATATATATATATATATATACATATATATTCAATTCAATCAAACAAAAAGGACAAACTGTCGAAGCACATACTTTAAAATCGAATAATAATGTTACTAAACGTATATTAATTCTTAATTTGTATTGGATGGCGGGTCGGGGTGTTCACATCATACCCGGTCTATCTTCCTAAAGTTTCTTTTCTCTTTATACATGTTTATTGGTGGAAAAGTCTTTATTACTAATACAGTTCAGTTATTATCTGGTGGAATATTTGATGAATTTTCCTCGGGCCAGGTTTGTTGTACTTATCTGGCCCTTGAAGATAGAATATAGTTGTCTTACTGGCCAACGGCCACTGCCTCACTTGTTCTGAGGTAATATGATAGACAGCGTGTATCAATATTCCTACTCTAGTGGTAGAACGCATGTACCACTAGAGAAACATACAGTCGTTCACTTCAGAACATCTGGCACTAGCACAGTGCGAGACAAAGAAACCCTGCAACACGAAAATTATGTTCTGTCTTAACATAATATCTAATCCACCAATTTTACAAACACTAATATATAATATATTTAAAATAACAGACATGGGTCAGCTCTATCTGACCAACCCAGCTCATCCGCATAAATGATGTAACAATAGTACTAGTTTTACATTCCTCTCCCCTAATGGCTGCAACACCTCTGCCATTCTCAATGCTCTTTTTCTATTAAATATTATAGGTGAGATGATCCATGGTGACAACCTATAAAATATTTTAGTTCCACATCTCTTGTAGCTTGTTATATGATAGATCAATCTCTAGGCCCTGCAGAAGTCGGCTAGGGACCTAGTCTATGTACTTACAGTCGTAATATTTGTCATATGGCAGTATCTCATACTCACATTTTAAAATAAAATATTAATAATTTCTGTCTTACTATAAATTCAATGAAAACACACAGGTACGTTGAATTGGCACAACTTCAGACGTGCTACTGGCTGGACTGTGACGCCTTTTTATTATACTTTAATATATCTTTAATTAGGCAAGTCACACTTCACAGACTTTCAATCGTCCTGTTCAATGGACAGTAATAATTCAAATGGCGTCGAGCCTTCATATTTTTTCTCAATATTAGCTAAGCTGGCCAGTGAGATCGGACGATTCCCAATTCTGACTTCAATTTGAAAATAAAGCCAAAATTACAGCCCAATTTTGGTGTACCTCTGTCGGTCGGTCCGTCCGCTTTTGGCGTTACAAGTTAAAAATAGACTTGCTTTTTGGCCTAATACATTCTGCCTCTCACTTACTCCTAGATTTCCCCCTTTCGACTTTGACCCTCCCTCTTCTGCTTCATTTCCACCAACGCGCGTCAAAAATGTAATAGATAGTGAATGCAAACACGAGGGTCTGTTCGACTGTCTGTACGAACCTTTACAGTATTTTGTCAATATCTCTACTATTAATCGGGCGTTTTTGGAGAATAAAACATATTATTAATCAGAAGATCATATTCTATCAAACCAACCACGTTTTATGGTCCTAATCCTAGCAATAAAGATTTCCATATATTTTCCATAGTATTTGGCAATTTCTACTTTTATATAAATCCACCATCTTTCCCCCTCCGTCCCGTTGTGCAAACCAAAAAAAAAGTTGGTTACGTCAGAAAATTATGCTACTTGGCAGACACAGCGCTGTGTGTGTGGCTTGTATATGTCAAATTGCGTGCCGCTAGAACGAACAAGTATTGGCTTTTCGTTGTACAGTAGAACTCCATTTTTAAATCTGAACACGCTAAAAAAAAATCAATCGCCACCAGTATCGCTCGCTTTTTCGCTGACAAATTTTGTGCGAACAATTTTCAATGGGCAACTCGTGCCAGGAAAAGTATCATTTTTCTGGTCTTACCTCGCATTACCTTCTCAGCAAACACTGGACGAAGAAAACCTTTCGTACAACTACAGCAGAAAATGTTACAAGTATAAATATGGCATCTTTTCCTAAAAGGCATTGAATTGAAAGAAAACAGAAATTATCAAGAAGAGACTAGGAAAAGGTGAAACTATTTATTTTCTACAAGACGGCTCTGCATCAAAAGTAATAAGGTACGAGTTTTGCATGGCATGGGCGAAAACGAAAGGTTACAACTGAGAAATGCCAATATTGAAATCCCTAGGCATTAAATTGACTTATAAATACTACCAATCTCTGGCTTTTATAGGTGTATCAGTTCAAAAGTCAACTTGAGTTTTCCTGATAAACTCATCTGTATACGAGAACTAGAATTCAAGGGGGCATGTGCGCATTTAAAGAAACATTTTGGCTTTTTTGGAAGACAGAATTAATATAAATTGATTTTTTATATATCTTCACTTGGATTAGCGTGAAACTTGGTTTAAAAAGTGCGAGATACAACGGTCAAATGCCAATGGAATGACGTGTTTAGCGTCTAATGATAAGGTCACCGCTTGTTTAAAGAATGTGACTTAGTTACAAAGGACTTGGATGAATGTTACTTGTTGTCCGTCAAGAAAACTGGAAAAGTCGTGTTTTTTACCTGCACCTTCCACGGATACATTTAGGCTTTGCAAAATTTTAATAGCCTCATTTATGTAAATTGATATGAAATCATGGTGTTATAGGAGCTTAAAAAGATGTACAGGGTCAGTCCAGATAATATTAAATAGTGTGGTGGAATTCATAAAGGTTATGTTGTGATTAACCTGCGTTCAACGGAAGGAATATTGATAAATAGAGGAAATTTGATTATTTTCGTCAAGACTGTTTCAATGCGCTCATTTTCGGCTGTCAAAGGATGCCCCAGCAGCACATGTATATAGCAATGAAAAATGTCTTCTGTCGAAATGAATTCATATGACACGGACGGATAAGAATATGTAGATATGCAAGTAAATTCTAATATAGAACTGTACGTTAATGTTATACCTTCTGCGTGAAATGTCTTCGTATGTGAATTTGTTATTTTAAAACCATGGACTGCGCCAATTCGAAGACTTATCCACTTTCGATAATAACGTTATGGTTGGTTTGCCAGATTTACAAGTAAAATGTTTTATAGAGTATTATTGTAGTTGAAGTAATATGTTACATGTACTCGATAGAACTCTTCCCAATAAGTATTTTTAAAGGTATACAATATAATAATGAGCTCCGAAAGGAACCAATGTCTTCTTGGACATTCATTCAAAATGTTATAAATATAATGAGACCATATAACGTTGACCCTCATTTGAAAAATATTACAACTTAAAACGAACTTATAAAAGCACGCATTTCGCAACTCAAAGAATTAAATAAAGAACCACGGATTCTGAACCAGCAACCAGTAACGTACCAGCATAACTTATCAGCTTTATCAGTTACCTTTAACAGCTGGTGGCCAGATGTGGTCGTGGAATTGTAATATACTTTGTCAAAATTATCAAAGAATACCGAGTTACGGAAGAATTTGATAAAAATTCGTCCTTCGAGCGAAAATGGATCCCAGCACACATTTTACGTGTACACCGGTGACGTCACACGCCCTTAAACTACAAGATTAATTCGTCACATTGGACTTTTGTTATCCACATCGATAAGCATTTCAACGATTTACAATGTTGAGTATTTCAAGAAGAACTTTTCAAAAGAACGCTTCAATCAACAGTGCAAACTAAGTCAATGTCCTTCGACTAGCATTATATAATGCATATAATGAGCTCATCTGAAAACCGTTGGCGAAACGGGCACTGTACAAATTTATCGAGGCAAAAAGCTAAGCAATTGTTTTATCAGTTACCTTTACGCTGTGGCCAGATGTGGTCAAGTTTTGTCTTTGCTACCCTTAGAAAAATCCCTTCGAGCGAAAATGGACACATTTTACGTGTACACCGGTGACGTCACAACGCTTTATTAATTCGTCACAATGGCAGCAGCATTTCAACGACTTTCAAGAAGAATTTTGCAAACTAATTGAACCTTCGCTAGCATGCGATATGAGCTGTCTAAACAGTTGGCGAAATGGGCACTGTACAAATTTATCGAGGCAAAAAGCTAAGTAATTGTTTTCACGTTACGCTGTCAAGTCCTCTTTGCTCCTTTCACCGACATGTCTTTGATTTCACTGTTGAATGTTGTTTGTAGTATTAATGTCTATTATGTTGTATTTTACATATTAGTGGGAGGTTGGCGAGGCTAATCGAACCTGAATTTATGTCTTCTTTTTAGAACGACCGATTCAGTTTTGATTGATCTGTAGGGCAGTCAAATTTTTTCATTTAGCAAAGAATCCATTGACGATTTTCCGATGGTAAAAATTCGTTTGCATTTGAAAGGATTTGACCTTGTATGTTAGTTGTGATTCGCTGTGCATAACTGGTGTATTTTGCCATACTAATTTCATTTTTATTCAGTTTTGTAATAATGTTCGTAATCTATCCCGTCAATTATGATCTTTCTATCACTTATTTCATAGATTTTGTATTGACCGTTATGAGTCCATTGTTACATCACTGATTTTTGAGAACATGTTTCATCTTGACTTGGTTCAATCCTTGACCTTCTTAGTGTACTTCCGATTTTTTCTTCTTATATTATAGATTCATTTTATGTCTGAAATTGTCAGTTTGTGATGTGCTAATGTTCTGTACAGTTTAGTTTATTGTTTGTTTTAGTTATTCATTTCATATATTAATGCTATAATAATGTTATAAATTTATTAATACAATATTTATTAATACAATAATTTGATTAATTTTTACTAAATCATTTGATGACTTAGGTGATGTCATCTATTTGCAGTAGTAGTCCAATATACTATTGAAGCATATTTTTTTTTTTTCGTACGCCCGCTAATACTCGAGGCGAAATCTCAGGTTATTTTTAATGTCAAACCTGACATTGATTTTTACGTGAGTATCCTATTTTCTTGTACAGAGACAAGTGTCCCTCGCCATTCAGGCAGATACTCGCCGTTTTCCGAGGTACCCATTAGAGCTTGGTCGGCTCAGGAGCCGCCAGTCCCTGGTCGACGACACTCCTTCAAATGTCCTCGCCAGGTCTCGAGTTAATCCAGTCCAAATAGCGGTCGACGAAAAATCCTCAAATGCCGTCGCCCGAGTTTGATCCTGAATCACCCGGTCGCCAGAGCGGTGTTGTAACCACTACGCTAGCGCGGCTCCCATTGAAGCATATTGTAGATTATGACGAGGGCACAATAGCATAATATATAGTGATAAATAACTTTGATTTACGGTTTGCCTTGAATAGGACAAACATATTAGATATTAATTAGTAAATTTTCATAATATTACAGTGTTGACTTAGCACATATAATTGATTAAATAACATAATTATGGAGGGATAATACCCATAATTATTAAAAATTGATATTAGGTGTATGATATAAATTCAGCATCTTAAATAAATAAATAGCATAACTATTTATGATGTATATTAGTAGGTACATATAATATTATTACAAAATATTATATAGTTGTGGAACTTACAAATAACAATACAAAGATCTTATAATTGTTTATATTGAGTATTCATACATTGAGTAAGTACAAATAATTGCATAAATTCTATTGGTGATTACGATAGACTAGTAATTACTTACAAAATCAACGTCAAGATGCTTACCTTAGACCATTTTATTAAAAACGGGAAAGATTTTGGAAAAAACGGAGAAGCGCTAGAAGCATTCGCAGTGGCGGAACTTGCAAAATATAAAGCAGAATTAGAGGAACAGAAAGCAATTGCTAGACGAGAAGATGAAGAACGTGAACTTAAATTAGAAAATCTAAGAGAAATTGCTAGACGAGAAAAAGAAGAACTTAGACGAGAAAAGGAAGAACTTAGACAAGAAGAAGAGAATAAAATGAAACGAGAGGAATTTATAAGGCAACAAGAAATGGAATTGGCACGTCTTAAGTAGGAAACTGCAATATTTCAGGCACAAGGTGCTGCTGCTAGCCAGAATGATAATGCTCAAAATGGATCTTCATCCAACCAAAACAAACCTTATTACAGCTTTAAATTACCACATTTCAAATGGAACTTCGACGACCGTGGATCGTACCTGGCACGTTTCGAACAGGTATGTTTAACATATAACTTACCAAAACAAGCATGGGCTTTAAAACTTAGTGAATTGTTGGACGGTGCAGTTCGGAATGTTGACCCAACAATAGCTGGTGACTATGATGCCATTAAAGCCTTATTATTACGTCGTTTCCATTTGGACGAAGAGGGTTGCAGATTACGTTTTAAGAGTATTCTACCAGATTCTAATAAAGACTTTACAGGTTTTATTGCAAACATACGCAATACCTTTAACAGATGGGTGGAACTGGCAGGTGTCAACAAATCATACGACAAGTTAGTCGATTTGTTACTGAGGGACAAAGTGTTATCCTCTGTCATCCCACCGTTCTTTGCCTTTTTGCAAGAACGAAAACCATCTACGATCGATTTATTAGAAAAAATTTCAATAAATTATTGCACTGCTCATCCGAATGCGAGCATTTATAACTCGCTAATAAGGAAACCTCTACCAGTGGCCACCAATATGTCATACCACAGTCATGACAAACCAAAAACACACAGCGTAGATAGAAGTCGCTTCAAAGGAAATTATAATGTTAATTTTCATAAGGGACATAATAATTTTAACAATAAGAGTGATTTTAATAGAGGAAGACCACAAAATAGGAATTATTCACCTCAGTCGAGATACAACAATGGTCAACATAACGCAAATCATAATCGATCATATAACTATAACACTACTAACAATTGGAATAACAACAATCATGGCTCGAGACATGTAGTAAAATTTGCGAGAATAATCGCTTATTTCAGTAAGATTTTAGTCATAAAATGATAATAAATAAACCCGCCCTATTGTGTCTGACGGTGATACTCTCACACGCCAGCATAGCGCTGAATTGTGTGCAGTGCTAAAGCCTGTAGAACGATCCCACGGTAAAAATCTAACACGCGTTTTAATTTCGGTTTCGAAAACGTACTACCAATATTTAACATTTTGCCAGATCTGCTGCATACATTCTGCAGCCTAGCCTCATAATTAACGATTTTGTGGAAGTGTGCCGCAAAATAACTATCTGAATTAACGTATTCTGTTAACTTTAACGCAAAATTTAGTAGTAATCCTTACATTTTTTGGTAGTGTTACACGATACAATACAAATTATTAACGCCAATTCTTAACCCGCCACGCCAACATCACTCATCGCTTAAGACGTTCTGCCCGCGAGACAACTAGTATATACACGCAGTGGGCAAGGCCAACTGATATACACACACAGACAGTTTAATTTCTCGACTCGCAGTGTAGTTGTGACGTCACAAAAACAAGTTGGTTTATTTGAAAAATTAAAAAGTGAGACAGAAGGACGGGGAAAAGATGGTAGACTTATGTAAAAAGTTATAATTAACGACTGTCGGTGATAAAACTGAAAATCTAAACGCACATGAATATAGTCATAAAAATTAAATATTCGTGTAGCTTAGTGTATTCTGATCACAAATATGCTTTAATATTAATGGTAGTCAAATTATTAGCCAAGTTATTGAAGAAATACTATTTGACTGGAAACGCGTAGACGAACAGACTGTTGTCCTTGCTCGTTAACTGTAACGTTATTGGGAACGATAGTTTGAAAGGAGGCATAGGAGTAATTAGAATCTGATTGGAGGGTATACGAAGGTAGACAGAGAGTATTGGTTGGGCAGAAAAGATAAAATCTATATTTAGAAAAATCACTCCTACAAGTGTGAAGTAGTGTTTTTCTTTTTAAATTTTTGAAAATTGAAATGCTAGACCGTCGCTGTGATTAGGCCGGTCTAGGCATATTGGCAAAAAGCGTTTAAAGCTCAGCGCTAGTTGAAAATACATATGTTAGAAGCAAGCTGCGTTGTCCTCAGCAGTACCAAGTGTGTTATTAACCATTGGCAGTCTGAACAGAAGGCAAAGCTGAACTTAAACTACTATTTATGCTAAAGCAAGTAACGTACGTTTGTGATATTTCTTTGAATTGTGGTAAGGAAAGAAATTATTAATTTTGTAATTACAATAAAATTGGTGTCTGCGATACTGCTCGATTGGGAAGGTTTTCGACTAAGTACAGAGTCCCCAGCAGAGTTATACAGGACCTGTGGAGTGTGTTCAAGCAGTAAAAGCAGTAAAATTAATGTGTATTGCATAACTGAAAATGATTTCCACAGTTGCCAGTGGGAAAGCTAACCCACGTTATCTTATGGGAGATCATCATTTTGCAGTGTCAGAGGCGTTGTAGCCCTTAAGGAACAGAATAGGGGTACTGGTAATGCATTGTCATCTCAGAGTGGTATGAGGTCAGAGAGATCTGACCCTTTTTCTGTATGTCAATTATTACATGTGAAAGGGAATATAGTTGTGTTTTTAAGAATCATAACGTTGTTTCAGAGGTTTTGTTCTGGTACAGTGTGGGTACCAGAACCCTGGTGGCGTTGTTGCAGTGTACTAAAGTAACCTATTGTTTGGACCCTGAGGTCTAGTTACTGCACCAGGAACCTTGTCAGCGTGGTCATACCAGAGAGCCGGTGAAAATGAGAGCAACCTCTATTATCTAGATAAGTGCCATACATGTCGACACTCAGTTTATCCACTATAATACTATATTTCTGTATAGAAATAACATAAAATAAATTGTTGACAAGAAACTTTCAAGATAAATTTACAAGAGAAAGAGGGAATGATGACAGCACCCCACCCATACTATTAATTACCAGTGTCATTAACTTAGTGAACCTAGATACACATATTTTGATTGTCTTATTATAAATTGAATGGACAGAAGATCCATGGTAGTATTTAAATTGTTATAAATACATTCATAATATCAATTTTTGTTGTTGGACCTGATGCAGAAAATTCTGATCATGCCAAATAAATTGTAAATTACCATTTTACTAAACTTTTAACACAGACTTCTATAAGATATATTTCATAGAGTGTCAGTGGGTTTGTGGTTGTAGTCTTGACTCAGTCATAAATATATATATATATATATATATATATATATATATATATATATATATATATATATATATATATATATATATATATATATATTTATATATATATATATATATTAGTAAATACATGTGTTTGTAGTACTTGTACTTACAATACATCGTACACTCATAACCCTAGACATATAGACGTAGCTAACATACATATTAGTCAAGAATAAGTCTGATTGATGTCGTAAGGTGGTAGCAGAAAGGTGTTCTGATAAATCAACCCAACATTTAGTATAATCAGGGAACTTCACAGCTGACCTCATTCAGTACAATAGGAATAACATCTTATAACATCAAATCCACCACATATATTGGTAGGCTCGTCTGGGATCTGAATTTTTCACGTATATTGGTGTCTCCTGTTCCGGGATTTTAACGTTGCACTGGGTAAAACTTTTCCTAAAATTGTATGGGAATCTCATAAAATAATATTAAAAGTATTTTGTGAAATAGTGGATGAACTGTTAGTGCTTAGTGTTGTTGTCATATTAGAGTTATTAGGTTACCTTAGTATATTGCTAACCTTAATTGAGATAATATGGCTGATTTAGCTAAGTTCAGATCTGCGGCTGTGCAGACTGCCAGGGAGATGTATATGGAGGGTCAAGTCTTGATTGACTATGTCACCTCAGAATGTGATAAATTTATTGCCAGGGAAGAAAAAAGGTTAGCTGAGGAAAGGAGAATACAGGTAGAAGAAGCTAGGGAGATTAAAAGGATGCAAATTGAAGCTGAGAAGGAGGCTAAGGCCTTAGAGGCTGATAGAGAGGCTGAGATCAAGAGGCTCCAATTTGAGGAGAGAAAATTGGAGGCTGAAAGAGAAGAAAAACGACTGCAAAGGGAAGCAACAGAAAAAATTACAGAGGGAGCATGAGCTGCGACTCAGGGACCTGGAGTTGCAGGGCCATGCTCCTGACTATGGTCACAGCCCCTCCACCTCTGATGCTACTGCTAGTCAGGGGGCCTCTAACTCAGCTATGGGTTTTCATTTAGACCATTTTGTTGAGAAAGACGATGACATAGAAAGTTTTCTAGGTAGGTTTGAACTTTTGGCTACCACGTATGGGTTAGAGAGAGAGGTGGAGCCTAAACTTATCCCAGGGGCTCAGGGGAACAGCTTATGAAGTTTTTGCCAAAATGAGCAGGGATGACCAAGACAACTATGACATGTTGAAGCAGGCTCTTCTGTTAAGATACAAAAAGAACGGGGAGTTTTATAGAAAGAAATTTAGGAATGCCAGGCTACTGTCGGGTGAGACCTATCACCAGTTCTCCGCCCGGTTAGAAACGTATATGCAGAAATGGGCTACTTTGGGGAAAACCCAAGATCTCAAAGAGATGATACTCATTGAACAGATGAGAGAGTCCATGGCTCCAGACATGAGAAAGTTTCTCATGGAACAGGGCGCGGAGAGGCTGGGTGAGATAATTAATGTCGCTGAGAGGTATCAGGCATCCCAGGCAGAGGTAACTGGCACTAAAAAGAAACACGTAGACAATGGTAAGGCTACACAAATCTTTAAGAGATTTGACAACAAAGATCAAGGTAACAAAGGTAGGCACAATTGTGATAGACCACGCAATGACTATAAAAATAAAAACCCACAATTTAATGACAGAAGGTATGATGAAAGAAAACCTTTTAACCAAGGAAAGAGGTGGTGTAAACATTGTAGGAAGGACAACCATAACACCGAAAATTGTAATAGGAAACCTGTAGTAATGGCCTCGCTTCAGGTCAGGTCGACTCCTAGAAAGGAGGAGGAACCACCAAAAACTATGTCTCGTAAACAGTGTAAGAAGACACAGGCTAAAAATAGATCACTGAAGCCGTGTTTTAAGAAACTACAAAAACTCCATACCCCTCCTAGAAAAGGAGAATTCTATTTGGAGGATGGACTGCTTTACAGGGAGGATACAGAAGGATCATACGGGTGTGCACAGTTAGTAGTGCCATCGAAATATAGGGAACGAGTTATGAGACAAACACATGTTCTAGACGGTGGGCATCTGAGGATGGGTCGCACTTGTTCAAGGACATCTATGTCTTATTACTGGCCAGGAGTGGTTGAAGACATAAGAAAATTTGTCGAGGCCTGCGACCAGTGCAACAAGAAAAATTCCACAGGGTGGAAAAATGCAAACCAAATGCAAGAGAAGCATTATGGCAAACCTGGGCCAGAAAATAAAGAGGGAACACCCACACGTGGGAAAATGAATCAGGACCTAGACACGCCACGGGGCAAACATAGGCCTGGAAAGAAAAATAATTATAATAAAGTTGACAGATGGGAATGGGAACCCCCTTTTCACAGACAGTCTTCACTCGAATGTTTTACAATGACCACTATGCAGCGAGTACAAATAACTGTTATACTCCAGAATAAGCCGACGATTCATCGGTCGGACTTATGTAAACTGGAGGAAGATAAAAGAGAGAGAAGATCTCTCACAATGAACTTAAAGTGGGATGAAAACCCCAAGAAAAAAATTGGTAGTGGACGATTTGTGAGTGATGATTCTAGGAAGAAAAGTCCTCAAAACAAAGCTTCCAAAGGTATGAAAAATATGTCAGAAAAATTAAAAGTCCATATGTAATTTGTTAAGGACCTGGACAGATGAAAAGGCAGAGGAGACTGTTACCTCATCATATCAATATGTGAACGAACTGACCACTCGTTTAAAAACTAGTTGGAAACTGGCAAATGATAATTTGAGACACGCCAGGAAAAAGCATGCTGTTTATTATAATAAGAAAGCTAAGGATAGGGAACTTGCTGTGGGGTAGAAGGTGCTTCTTCTATTGCCCGGCAGTAGCAATAAACTTCAGATCGGATGGCAAGGGCCATATACAGTTTTGGAAAAGGTATCCAGAACAAATTATATGATAGACAAACAGAGAAAGGGAAAAGTCTATCATGTGAACCTTTTGAAGAAATATCTGGACAGACAAATCCAGGAAGGAACACACCTATTGGCCTTGTCTATCGCAACCGAAATGAAAAATGACCCCCTCCCCTCATTTGAATATCCACTGAAAACCAGTGAAATGTTTGCACAGGTGAAGATCAGTAATCACCTGACAAAAGGACAGAGGGAGAAGGTTCAACAGGTCCTTGAGAAACATACAGATGTGTTAACGGATAAACCGGGGCACTCAAATTTGTTGGAATATGATATGAAACTACTAGACCCAGCACCTATCTGTATGAGGCCCTATTCTATTCCTTTCGCTAAGGAAAAAGCTTTGAAAGAGGAGATTGATTATTTGTTACAAGAAGGAATTATTTCTCACAGTGAGTCTCCTTATAGTTCCTGTGTGCTTTTGTTGCATAAACCATCGGGAGAACATAGACTGTGCATAGATTACAGGAAACTGAATGCTGTCACAGAAGGTCAGGTGGATCCATTACCTGATACTACTCAACTTTTTGCCAGGCTGAACAAGGCAAAATATATTTCTAAGGTGGATCTTAGCAAAGGCTATTACCAAATTCCATTAAAGCCTAAGGTTCGACCTTATTTAGCCTTTAGCACCTCGGAAGGTCATTATGAGTTCAACATGTTACCATTTGGGTTGAAAAATGCCCCCAGTGTGTTTTCTAGAATGATGCGAAAATTGCTGGATCCCCTGAAAAATCCATGTATTTCGAATTTTATGGATGATATCCTCATTGCTACGGAAACATTTGAGGAACACGTTACCTCTTTGAATATGCTGTTTGATAGACTCAGAGAGGCTATCTTAACTGCTAGGCCAACAAAACATTGTATTGGTTGAAAAGAGTTGGAATTCTTGGGACATACGGTACATCAGGGTAGCATGACCCCTGATCCCAAGAATCTAGAAAAATTGAAAAGAGCACCTAGGCCACAAACAAAGAAAGATGTGCGATCTTTCGTGTCGTTGTGTGGTTTCTACCAAAAGTACATTAAGCATTTTAACTCTATATGTGTTCCTCTGACGGATTTAACTCGCAAAGGTCAACCTGATACTATAATTTGGTTCGCACAGTGTGAATTGGCTTACCAGGAGTTAAAAGAAAAACTTACAAGCAGGCCAGTATTGCAATTGCCTGATTTGAATCAAGAGTTTATTGTAAGACGTGACGCAAGCAATGTGGGCCTGGGCGCTACATTGTTGCAAAGGTCCTCCTCACAAGATGGAGAATTGAACCCAGTCGCTTATGCAAGCCGCAAGTTGAACAATGCGGAAAAAAATTATTCACCAAGTGAAAAGGAACGTCTAGCTTTGATATGGGCTATAAAGAAATTCCAGATTTATTTATATGGCAGGACATTTGTGGTCCGAACGGATCATTCACCACTCGTATTCCTGTCACAGGCCAAGCATGAAAATTTCAGATTGTTGAGATGGTCTTTATTATTGCAGCCATACTTATTTCTGATTGAATATATTCCCGGCCCTCAGAACTTAGGCGCAGACTTTTTGAGCAGACATCCTTACGATGAAGATCAGAAAAACGCGTAAGACTTCATTGAGCTAAGTTATCTCGCAGATTATAACCTGCTAATGATTGCATGTTTTTGGATGGGAGGTGTGTAGTAAAATCTGCGAGAATAATTGCTCATTTCAGTAAGATTTTAGTCATAAAATGATAATAAATAAACCCGCCCTATTGTGTCTGACGGTGATCCTCTCACACGCTAGCATAGCGCTGAATTTTGTGCAGTGCTAAAGCCTATAGAACGATCCCACGGTAAAAATCTAACACGCGTTTTAGTTTCGGTTTCGAAAACGTACTACCAATATTTAACATTTTGCCAGATCTGCTGCATACATTCTGCAGCCTAGCCTTATAATTAACGATTTTGCGGAAGTGTGCCGCAAAATAACTATCTGAATTAACGTATTCTGTTAACTTTAACGCAAATATTAGTAGTAATCCTTACATGTCTTGGTAGTGTTACACGATACAATACAAATTATTTACGCCAATTCTTAACCCGCCACGCCAACACCCCGCTTCGCTTGAGACGTTCTGCCCGCGAGACAACTAGTATATACACGCTGTGGGCAAAGCCAACTGATATACACACACAGACAGTTTAAATTCTCGACGCGTAGTGTAGTTGTGACGTGTGGTAAAGTGGGATATTATAAATATTTATAGGGGACTTAGTGTACTGACTGAGATCAGCTGTGAAGGTATCTGTATCTAATAAGGGTAGTGTATTACAGATGACCTTACTTGCTACCACATATTTATACCTCAGTCAGAATTATTCTGGAATATTGTGATGACTACGTTGAATGTCTAGGGTATGTATATGATGAAGTGTAAGTCACAACAACAACAGACAGATAAACAATTTAATTTATTCCACCACACGTGACAACACTGTGACACTCACACACATTTAACACTCTATAAGACTATTCTTAAATGAGGCACTGGTAAATTTTCAAATATAAATATGTATTAATTACTGTCACTAATATATATATGTGTCCTGATTCAAATACAAAGTGAACCAGGAATCACAATCAATTTTAATTACAAGTTATATGTACAGAATTTATCAATATGAATCTTGTAGTGACATATTTTATTAATATTATCCTATGTGTGTCAGTTGTGTAGTAGTAATATGAGGTAATACTGGTTTTGTTTTTTCAAGCTATGTTGTTATTTGTCATCATGACTTCAAGTGTTTGTTTCTGTTGGAACTAGTATTGGAGATTGATAAGGGTGGTTTTAGGCTGACTGGAAGTATCACCCCTATCGACACCAGTTAGATATATAGTTGTAGTATAGGGTGTCTTATCTGGTTTATGTTGTTGCTGTGTGTATTGTAGTAGAATAGTTCACAGCGTACAACACAGGCAACATGATGTGTAAAGTCATAGAAATGGTAACTTCGCTTTACGTTTTCTACCATTTATTGCACGCCACAAAAACAGTCATGATATATATATGTCATCACCAACATAGTTCGACGAAGTACGCATTCAAAATAATATTAGCTGATAGTCATTTAGGATCCAATGCTCAATATTCATATTGTAAACAAATAGCTTCCGTATATTCGATATCATAAAGTTCTGGTTCGTGAAGCTGTATAAATAATATATATAGCCCAGATCTGGGTACCTAAAGTTCATACATATAAATTCTGCAACAGTGTCAGCTGCATCTCATCACTGTTCATAGATAATAATAAATACTCCCTTCCTGATGCTAGCAGATCAGATGTGTACAATAAGTCCATTTATCCTCTGCACGTGAATAGCATACATGGAATACAGGTCAACCCGACCTTTATAACATTCCTAAGTCTAACCATCTGACTTGGATGTGATCTCTGATATAACGAATCCTGGAACACAGACAATAGTCTTGTTGGTCTAGAGCGACCCATAGATATAACTAGTTCAGGTAAAAAGATACCGGTGGCGAAACCTAATCAAAAGTACCTCTCCATTTCGAATCACACAAGCGAGCAAAGAGCAGCAAAAAATGTCGAACTTTTAGATGACATCGAAAAGTTCAAATAAAGAGGAATTACCTTTATTCGGAATCAACCACAAAACATATGCCTCCATGCGGCTTGAATAATACTCGGAAAAGTCTATAGTTAGCTAAACTAACTCACAAGACAATGTATTTCCCTCAGAGAAATCACAAGACGCAGATTGCGTCCACTCGCTACTCAGACCATTTTCTAACTCCCCGACCTGGGCGGAAACCACAATCGAACTCTCCAAGTCTAGACATGCGCAGAACCCATCTACGTGAGTATCAATTCACACAAGACGATTCTAAGAACATACGAGATAAGAGACATTCACTATCGCTCCCTTTATGGTCATGAATCGAAAACCTTAAGACAGGTTTCAGACATCTACAACACTTGACTGATACTACCAAATAAGGAGATATGGTCACGCTTCGTTTAAGAAATTATAGACCGAACGTGTCTCAAACCAAGAGGAGGTAAACTCATAAAAAATAGTAGTCTCAAAATCTCGAGTTATGTCACTTTGACTGTAAAATAATATCATACACATTTCAGTCAAGACAATGATCATACAAAGATTTTTTTACGAAAAAAAATGATTATACAAAGATTTTGGACAAAAAATGATCTGTGCGTAACAGAGATGTTCTCAGTTCCGTTCATTGAAACAATTAATTTCCCCTCTTATTTTTATACAATGTCAGTTTAAGATGGGGTTACATAATGTTGAGCTCCGCTGGCCACATAGGCTTATCTTTCGTGATGGCGGCAGGAAAAGACTCCTCTGCTCGATTGCTCCCCTGTGTTCTGGAGACACCTCACTGTTTGCTATATGGACCAAGGAGTATGCTGTCCCCTCTGGATTCAGCAAAGCTCTGACCAGGTGCTGCTCAATATCTTTAGGACCACAGTCCATGAAACAAGAAGGTTGTACCTCCTACTTCAGAACTAATTTATACTCTATTTCTACACTGAGCACAATACATAACAAACACTGAGTTCAGAGCGGTAGGCCAACTGCTATCTTCATCTGAAACAATTTTCACCAGTATATTCCTCCCTAATGGTTATTACGCCTCTGCAATTCCAGCATTATTTCTTTCTAGTCAATAATATAGGTGTCAGTGTACTGTTTGGCAATTCCATGTAGTTTTACTTTCCTCCGACACCTTCTGTTCAGGCTGGAGCACTATATAGGCTTTACCTCATGTTCACTACTAAACCACACATATATACAGACATAAATTATCAATTTACATTCAATTTTCATTAAAAAGATATCAAATATTTCAAGCTTACCACAATTCATGGAAATAATACAGAATTACGTTGACTGGCAATGAATATAGCACAATTTCGATCTGCCGATGTCCCAGGCTTTTATTTAGAAAAATATGCACTGGCGCTCAACGCACTGGTTCTGTAGTAAGTTTATTTGCAAATGTGGTGCTGACCTGACGCCTCTGATTGACTATATTGGCAGGTCTAACCAATCATGCCATGTTTACACAGCTTTTCAAAAAAAGTACTCCTACTCACGTTTCCCCTAACAACAAAGAAGTAGTATTTATAGTCCGACTAATCGTGTTTAGCCTTACATTTATTTTCCGCCAATCAAATAGGAGGTAACATGTCAGCCTATTTCCCGTACAATGGTGTGTTGAAAATCTGCCACTGAGCGATTCTGATTTGGGTGTTGTCTGACATCCCTCACTATTTCTTTTGGCTATAATTTGTTATTTCCTAGACTATTTGCGTAACGTTTAACATATTATTTGTCAGCAAGTCCTAAGGAACCCAAATATACAAATTTAAAGGAGCTAAGTGGCGGCGTTCAAAATATGTATTTTCTTCTAGGATAGTCGTGCTGTTGCCACCTCCTCACTTCCAAACTTTAGGGTGTGTGCTGTACTGTCATACTAATGTCAGGATTTCAGACATAAAACAGTAGAATGTCATGTTTCCTAATAAGCGTTTTGTAAGTTTTTTAAAACCTAACTCTCGTTTTATCACTGTCGATTTGAAAAAAAAGCTAGTGCTTGTGGCCTTACACGCGTGATGGCAGCAATTGTGTATCGCGCGACTGTGGTAGTATTGCCTGCGTTCCGGCTTTCAGCCTCTCCCTTTCTTTCTATCTTTAGTCCATCTGTCTTTCGTTTTTTTTTTGGTAACGTAGTGTATAAAATGACATGAATGGAATTTTAAATCTAGGTCAGCTGCGTATCTCAAGGTTTTTCTTAGAAAGGCAGTACACGTTTTATCGTAGAAAGCGGGTATTGAAGCAGTAGGCTTTTACTATCAACGTGAAACGTTACAATTTGTAGACGAAGTAGAAAACAAGGGGGATTTCGAGTACAGTCATTGTGACAGCACTGTTCTTTACCATTCTTCTTTCCTTTTATTGAAGTTATTTGTTAGGCTTTACATTTACGTTTTAATTTATATATGTGGATTAGAATATTTCACGACATCCCCCCTCTTAAAACAGACATCTTGTGTCAGTCCTTTATTCTATATACACATAGATAAATGTAAGTCAACTTGACTTTACTCTGCTGTTGTGCTATCATGGTTTTATGTAGTTGGGTCCATTCAGAGTAAGCACTACTCATGAAATCTGCCTCAGACCTCTACAACCAATAATATTTTTCGGTTATGTTACTGAACAGCCGCAAGTGTGACTGCTTGTCTTAATGCTGCTTCACAACCCGTATTCACCATTTCTCTTCTCTGAGTCTGCGCAATGACATGTCCAGAGAACATTAGATTTTCCCCAAAATGTACGTTATGAGGAGATAACATATACCTGGTGATAGCAGGTGATATTAGGTTTAATAGTTAGTAAGTTAATAAAGAATACAATAAAATTGAAGTGTGATAATAATGAAAAAAAGAAGAAAATGTGTCAAAAGAAAGAAAAGATGAAAAAAAAAACGAAATAATAATCACACAAGCGAATACTCTAAATATTTTATTTATGAATGTGATAGCTGTTATATGCATTTAGTAAAGATGTTCACATGAAATGTATGAATATTTTTTCTTTTATTAACTCATTAATTTAATTATTTAGTAATTACTCGACACAAATAATTAAGTTTAAACACACATAACTGAATTAAGTTATACTGTATCTTTTCTTTACTTTACTTGTCCTTACTTCTCATATCTTTTATTATGACACTATCTCTCAGTTTCTTTAATTAGATGTTAATTAATTAATACCCTACATACGTACTATGATTAATTAGTTTATTTTTAATTAGTTAGAAAAATTTTCTTTACATAACACTTCATTATTCACTCACAACAGTATTTAAGTTCAGTAGATAAGTATTTCGCGACAGTTGACACCCCTTTGTTTAATATAATAATGTTATATGACTGATATATTATCGACATGACCACGACACTGTTCTAGATAGAGCATTGTAGGCCATATGTCGGGTTTTTGTTAAATTTTTTATATGTTTGAGTAAGATAGTTCAAAAAAATCTATATAATAGATTTTTTTTTCCCCCAGCGGGCAGAGAATTGTTACAGTAGTTTTATTGATATCGTCTGCTAGAATTGGCAGTGCGCATTTTTAGGTCAACAGAATTAATATAAATTGATTTTTATACTTCACGGATTAGTGAACGCGAAATACACGGTCAAATTATGACGTGTTAGCGTCGATAAGGTCACGCTTCGTGACTTAGTTACTGGACCCTTGTTACGTTGTCCGTCAAGCAGAGAAGTCGTGTTTTTACCTCCTTCCAAGGTTAGGCTTTGCTAATAGCCGCATTTATGTAAATTGATACCAGGACTCAGGGTCAGTCCAGATAATATTAAATATGAGTGAATTCATAAAGGTTTATGATTAACCTGCGTTACGGAAGGATATTTGATAAATAGTTTGATTATTTTCGTCAAGACTCATGCGCTCACTTCTGGCTGTCTGTATCCCAGCAGCACATGTATATAGCTATGATGTTCTGTTGACACGATTTCAATATGACACGGACGGATAAGAATATATATGCAAGTAAATTCTAATGAACTGTACGTTAATGTTATACCTGCGTGAAATGTCTTCGTATGTGAATTTGTTAATAAACCATGGACTCCAATTCGAAGACTTATCCACATCGATAACGTTACGGTTGGTTTGCCAGATTTACAATGTTGATTATTATTGTAGTTGAAGAACTCTTCCAATAAGAAGGTATACAATATAATAATGAGCTCCGAAAGGAACCAATGTCTTCTTGGACATTCATTATATAATGAGACCATATAACGTTGACCCTCATTTGAATATTTATAAAACGAACGAAGCACGCATTCGCAACTCAACCAAATAAAGAACCAGCTCTGAACCAGCAACCAGTAACGTACCAGCATAACTTATCAGCTTTATCAGCTACCTTTAACAGTGTATCAATGTATATCATCACATATGTTTGTTGACGTTTTTGTCCCATGCCCAACATTCCTTAGTCCTTAGTACAGTGTTTCTATTTTTTGCTCCCTTTTCGGCCGCGGTCAAACACAAAATAAATTTTAATAGGCCCAGGCGCCACGTGCTTTATTTCGCGTGGTGCAGAAGCCACTTTGGTTTTACTTAACTCAGAGACATTGATTCAGAGTAAAGTAAGATTTTACATCTGAAACACATTGTCGTAAGAGTGTGCGGACTTGTCACTTCCATATATGGGAGACGTGACGTTTTGCATCACGCACAGATTTTTAATGTCGAAATAGTTTTGAATTACCCCATTTAAATATGCACATTTTAAACGATTGGCGGGTGTTCGAGAAAGCAGAACCACAAAGTTCCTGATTGGACGCCGCCTATAATTGTAACAAACAACTGCGGATTGGGGTGGGGGGGGGGGGGGGGGGCGAATAGACCATATATCCTGAAACGTTTGCACTTCATTTTTGACTTCCAGAGCGATCAGACGTGCCACAACCTTGACCAACCAAAGATAAGTTAAGTTAGTTTCTTATCCTTTACAGGACGTGGCAATCAACCCCAGCTTTTATTGGCAGTTTGTGATTTTTCTAGGCAATTTTTTTCATTCAGTAGTTTGCCATTGCTTTCTGAACGGAACGGCGCTTATACCATTGTTAAAAATCCACACAAAGCGATCTGCTACCAAACCGCCTGCAGCAGGTTTCGAACCTGGTATATCTGGATTATGAAACTGCGTTCATATCCATTAGGCCACAGACGCCGACAACCAAAGATAAGTTGGATTTATTTTCTATTTCTATTCTGTACACAATTTAAGTAGTGGATTATAATTAGTATTTGCTTATTTCTTGATACTAGCAAGGAGTGATAATATAAAGCAGGAATAGTAATAAATAAATAAGAAAACAAATAAATTTTAATAGGCCCAGAAGCCACGTGCTTTATTTCGCCTGGTACAGCAGCCATTTTGGTTTTACTTAACTCACCATGAAATAGCAATCCGTTGAATCTTCCTAAACTGTAATAATAGATTCTAGTAGTGTTAGTCAACTATTAATAATAAATATTAGTGGATAAGGAAAAATTTAGAGTTGCCAGATCAAAAAGAGTGAACCAAAATATACAAAAGTTCTAAGAATAAAAACTAAGAACAAGATAGCTCAATAAATTAAGTAAAATAATAATAACAAAATAAAAGAAAGGGAGCTAAAAGAAATAGGAAGGAACAATAAATAAACAAATTCAAATAGGAAATTAGGACATAGCTCATAACCAAACATGCCACCTATAACTAGAGCACAGTCTGGTAAAGGCAGAACGTGGGCAGGAGCAGTTAAAACCAAAGCTAGGGACACCAGGCACGATGAACTAGAAGATAATAATCATGACCTCATAGAAGAAAATACGAATAAAAAATAGCAACAAAACACACAAAGTACCAAAGAACACTCAAGACATAAAACAACCATGCCGTTTCAAAAAATACAAAGATCAGCGTGTAGTAAACAGATGTCGTTTATAGTTAAAGGCACTAGATAAAGACAAAATTTTAACCATCCTTGAACCTGTGTTAGGAGAAAAGGCGATAGCCAAAATTTGAAAAACCCCATTTGGCATAATCATTACCCCAAATCAGAGTCACAGGATAAAAGAGATGTTAGAGGAACTAAAAGTAGAAGCAAAAACAGTGACTCTTGCACACGACATAAAAGTGAAGATAGAACTAGCAAAATAGAAAAGTAGATTTGTGATAAAGGGGATAAACAACACCCTATCAAATGAGGAAGTTATGTACAACCTCGCAAAACAGAACCCAGACATAAAGCTGGTACGCGTGGACAGAATAACAGTGAAAGGGAGTGTTGTAACACCAGTGGTAGTAATAACGGCAAAAGGAAGGGGAACCCCCCCCCCCCCCCCCCCCCCCCCCCCAAGACATTACTATTTGGGAAAGCTAAAAACAACACAGAAGCTTACATTCCCCGGGTATTACAGTTCTCCAACTGCATGAAATTTGGCCATGGCCAAAACAGCTGCAAAGGCAAGACATTATGCAGGTTTTGTGCCGGTATGCACCCCGCTGCGCAGTATGAAAATCCAAAGGCTGATGCCGATTTAAAAAAGGCGAATGTAAACAGAAAGCTTAGCAACTGCAAGGGAAACCACAGCGCCAGGTTCCAGGGCTGTCCAGTGTATCAGCAAACCAAACAAGTACTAAAAAAATCGACCAAAACATGTACACCATTCAAAATGGTAATCCAAAATGTGAAAGAAAAGCCACCAACACAGACGCTAAAGTTGCAGCAGAAATAAAATCTATAAAAGAAGAGATTAAAATAATTAAAACTCAATTGTCAAAAGAAAAAGAGCAGGAAGTTATTAACAAAACAAAGAACCAGTCAGACAATTCGGCTACATCATTGGAACATGTGAGTGCACTGAAAAGTACAGAGAAAGTGCTCAATGAATTGAAAGCCATACAGCACCAAACTTCCCAGGATGTCGTAAAATTGTGTGAACTGAAAGAGGAAAATGAAATATTGCTAGTTAAATTGTCGGAACTAAAAGAGGAAAATAAAAAAATACTGAAAGGAATAGAAAGTGAAAGGCAAGAGCTACCATAGACAGAGAAGGAACAATCATATCAGCTGAAAATAGAAAAGTGAATCAAAAGATCATAATACAACAGGAAAACAAAAACAACCTAGAAGAATCTATCAAAGAACATGCTGAGGTACTTTTACCATGCTTAGTGGAAAAAGTGTGGGACAAAATGACAAGACTGAATGAGGAATTCCTTGAGAACATGGTAGATAATGGGCCCATAAGAACAGGAATTACAGAATAAGAGCAAATTTGATAGTTTAACCAAAAAATAAAAGGGATACTAGATGGTATTAAAGTTCAACTTAGAAGGATTTAGAATTATACAGAGGAATTGTAGGGATATCAAAAAGAATTTTGCACACCTACTTGCAGAGACAGGAGGAACTAACACTATATATGCTCTTAAAGAGACACTTTTAAACCAAAATAGTAGATATAGTTGTAAGGGCTTTAAGATACGTAGGTACGATAGGAAATAAGGTAGAGGAGGGGGTGTCTTAGTTAACGAAACATTTAAACTTATAGACTGGGAAGTATTTAATACAAACAATATAGAAGGTATCCAGGCCACTATAGCAGCTGAACCAAACAATCTAACAATCTTAAATGTAAATGATACAAATGGTACAATGAAAGATGAAGAAATATTCGCCATTACCACCAGACTGGGACCCAAAGATGCAGCAATAGTGAATGCAGCCAGCGAACCATAGCTTGACAGCTTGCATCAGGATCAGCGAACCAGAGCTGGTCAAGACCGTACTGCACCTCCACGTGGTGGTCCTGGAAACAGTCTGCGGCAGTGCAGTCTGGCTGAGCGAGTACGGATCGAAGAGGGAAGGCAAACCCGGTCCCAAAAAATGCCGTGCAGAAGTCGGATGTGACGACCGAAAGATGCAGATATCACATCTTAGGCGTAAACAGACACAGCGCAACCACCGTCCTTTTCAGGACGAACGAGGAAGAGGAAGAAGAAGAACACCAGATTAGGCCCCAAAACAGTCATGTTAGGCGATTTTAATTCCCATCATTATGCTTGGGGTGGACAACATGCAGACAATGCAGGAAAGCGCCTTCTTGACTTTATAGAAAACAATGACCTGCTAATACTAAATGATGGAACTGCAACTAGGATTAATCCACAAGCTAATGGGGCAGACTCAGCAATAGACACAAGTATAGCAGCTAACAACCTAGCGAATGTAAATTGGGAAGTGTTACAAGACACAAACTCAGATCATCTGCCTATCGTATTAACCATGCATGAAAACGTCATTCCAAACCCAGGACAAGAGAAACCGACTTTCAACTATAAAAATGCAAACTGGGAAGTCTTCCAATCAGAGCTGGAGGTGATGGAATATAAAGACATGGAATCAGATGATACTGACCTGTGGGCAAAAACACTGACCAATAAAATTATTAAAATGACAATAAAATATATTCCAAATAAAAATATGCAACATCACCTAAAACCAATAAATAATATTAATAAAAAAAAGAAAAACTCAGTTGAATAAACAACCACTTGCCTGGTGGAATAAAAGCTGTGCAGAAATTCACGAGAGAAGAAAAAGGACCTTCGAAAATATAGAAATAGCAGAATAGAAGAAAACTATGATGAGTATAAACATATTAGGAATGAATCTAACAGAATAATATTCAAAGCCAAAGAAACCAACTGGAAGGAGTTTTGTCAGTCACTTAAACCTTGCACTCAAATTAAAGAAGGGTGGAAACAACTTAAGGCAATCAAATGGAACAATAAGAAAACAATAATGCAAACAATCAAACTACCAAAGAGAGCAGAAACAGAAAGAAAAAGCTAATGCCCTTGCTGAGTATTTCTAAAAAGTCAGTGCAAAAGGTAGTCTTAAATAGGAAGAAAATGAGAGAAGAGAAAGATAAGATACAGTTTGTAAAGGAACTACCAGACCAAGCAGTTGAAACAAACTATTTAGAGTCTGATATAACGGAGGAAGAAGTAACAAGTGTAATAAATGAGAATTCTAACACTGCCTCAGGGGATGATACACTTAGTTATGAAATCCTAAAGAGAGTACCCAAAAAAAAACTACAAACATAATAACTTCTCTTTATACCAAGATCGGGAGCTTAGGAAAGATACCAAAAGCATGGAAAGTAGCTATGATAGCACCCATCCTAAAACCCAATAATGAAGCCCATGATGAAAGTTCATGTAGGCCTATCTATTTAACATCACAACTAGGCAAAATACTGGGAACTGTTGTTAACAAAAGAGTTAAATTCTACCGGAAAAAAAAACAGATATTTTGCCCAACCTAGTAAGGGTTTAGAGCAGACAAAAGTACAGTAGACCAGCTTGTAAGATTAGAACACGATGCAAAGCTAGGGTTCCAGAGGAAAGAGAAAGCAGTGGCAGTCTTTTTTGGATATCGCTAGAGCGTATGATGAATGCCGGAGAGATGTAGCTCTTTACAAAGTGAAAAAGATTGGCATTACTGGTAAAACCTACAAGTATCTAGAAAATTTTTTACAGGACAGGTATTTTGCTGTACAGGTGAACAATGATAAGTCAGAAATATATGAACACCAGCATGGGATTCCTCAGGGATCAGGGATTTCACCTTCAAATTTCACTACAGCTGTAAATGATTTTGCAGATGAATTTAACGACATTAAGAACGCATTATCACAATTTGCAGATGACTGTGCTATTTAGCGATCTGGAAAAAAACTCGGACCATGTTTATCAAACACTTCAAAACCATCTATAGACAAAGTTTCAGAGTGGATGAAAAGTTGAGGCTGCCAAATTAATGTAAACAAAACAGTTGGTATGATATTCAGCAAAGGAAATTAAAAAAAAAATCAATATAACCAATAAAGGTCAGAAAATATGTACCTCTTCAACAACTAGATTTCTGGGCATGAATTTAGATAAACAACTAAATTGGAATAAACATAAAGATAATTTAGTAGAAAGCTGTAGGGGACCCTTAAATATACTAAGGATCGTTAAAGGTAAGGATTGTGGGCCAGAAATAAAAAAAATCCTTATGTTCTACAAGTTTTTCATCGGGGGGAAACTAGATTGTTCCACCATAGTCTATGACGACGCAGCTTCTAACAAAGCAAAATTCAAAATGCAGCCATGAGAACCATTGCAGGTGCATTTATATCAACACCAGTAGAAGCACTAGAAGTAGCTCTTGGCATACCGCCCCTTGGTCTAAGACGGAAAGAACTAAGATTAAATTATTGGAGTAAAATAGCACAAGAAGTGACCTACCCAGCACATAAAGCATTTGTCAAAAACCAACCAAGTGTTTGGGACGTCCCCTTAAATAAAGAAAGATATCCAGCCAGGTGGAGAACCAAAGAAGATCTAACACAGTTCTAAGAACTATCAAACACAATCAATAATAGTAATAAATGTAGAAGCACAATACCACCCTTGGAACTAAAAGCACCAATCATAGACTACACACGTACTGAAAAGGTTAAACATAACATAGAAGATGGGGAAGCCATAATGATAAGTAGACAAATGATAAATCAACTACCAAAACAAAGTCGGGCTGTTTACACTGATGGGTCCAAGGTCGATAGTGGACAACTAGGTGCAGGAGTAGTGATACCACAGTGAGGAATTAAGAAGAGTTACAGTGTAACTGGAGGGGCTTCGATTTTTACGGCGGGGATGGTAGCAATTCTAAAAAGTTTAGAAATAATCGAAGATAATCCGCCAGAAGCATTAACGATTTTTTACTGACTCACTGACATAACTACAAGCAATAGAACACCCAGGTAAGTGTAGCCGGCCAGATATAAATGTAGAAATTCTAGTCATTAATACATCACTAGGATACAGAGGATGCAGGGTGAAGCTAGTGTGGGTTCCAGCACACATAGGTATAGCTGTTAACGAGATTTCAGACCAGTCTGCCAAACATGGAAGAATAAGAAAAAAACAATATAAGTGCAGGATTTGGAATATCTGATATTAAGTGCCAATTGAAGCTAACTGTCACAGCGTTGTTTCGCCGGACATTTTATGTCTCGTGTTCGTTGAGGGGCCAGTCGGTAAGGCCGATGTTACCCGAACCGGCAGGTTATGTGACTACCGGAAATCGGAAGAAAAAGACGTTAGTGAGTGAGAAGTTAGCCTCTGTCCGGGACGGGCATGTTTGTTTTCCCTTATGCCAACGAGATCGCTGCGTGTTCTATATTGGAGTACTGTAAACTGAGTGCCTGCCATGTTATTGGATCTTGGTGAAAAGTCCAAGAAATTAGTTATACACTTCATTCACTGACAGCATTCTTATGTCACAAAGTGAGTTTGGTATTTTAGATTTCACACTGTTTATTTATGCATGAAGGTAATTGCGGAAGTTTTTTTTTTCACTAACCAGCGGCACTCGAGCTTTCCAGCTCTTTTGGCCCAATGACACGTCATTGCGAGGCTGGGGAGCCAGTGGACTTTCCTTCAAACCCAGTCAGGAGCTTCGCTCCTTCCCATCCACAGAGGGTTTATCTGCAGGAGCCGTTCAGGTTATTCAGTCAAATTCCCGGTCGATGACACTCCTACAAATGCCGGCGCCCGGGCTTGAGCCTTGAAAATCTGGTCGCTAGCGCAACGTCTTAACCATTACACTAGCGCGGCTCCCTATGATCACGTTAATGAAGTATTTGGAGTTAACGAGTCTGAAAAAAATGTTGCTTGTTCGCAAAAGTGTTGATTGCTCTCTATATATCTCTACTCTTTATTTTGTTCTGAACTAAATTTTAAAAGTAGCTATTCTTTTCTCTTTGAATTAAATATTGCACTTTATTTCTCTGTGTTCTGTATGTGTTAAAGTCTTAAATTGCGTGAGCTTGATCTCTCTGTCTCATGGCTTCTAGCACTGCGTGTGTGATCCAAAGTGATTATATCTGTTGTTTTACACGAACTTCTTTAATTGGTGCGTGGTTATCAAAAACACACTGAAAGAAACGTGTTCAATGAGCAATGGCGTCGTCGGGATCAGAAAATTGATAACCAGAGAGGTATGGCTGGCAAATCATGTAAAGATATGTGACAGGGGCTAGGTGTGGTTGAGGTGAACGTATGTCGATGTGGCTACCTCACACCCAAGACCCATGCACTAAGAAAAAGGATCGTTTGACAGGGGTTGAAATTATTGGTTGCTTGCAACCCTCTCAGCAGCAGATTTAGCAATTCAAGCAACACAAAGCCTTATACAGATCAACATTTAATATTACCGAACACCCAGGCAGTGTTCATAGACTTTCTGAAAGAAACAGTATATAAAACAAAGTCTAAGTGAAAATCAATAGCATAGATAATAACACTTAACATACATAAAACATGTGCCCCACCTGATACCCTCAACTATCTCACACACTCATGCATATCGCCCAATGAGACTAGTATGGTGTTGTGCATGAGGCTGGCAATCTCACCATGTAACACAGATTGCTACCGAAACCACTACTGCAAGAGCATATGAATACTTCATGCGGAGGCAAACCACACTGGTGGCCCAATGTTCCCTCAGGAGCGGAGAAGAGAAATATATATCTCCAAGTGAGCCCACGTGCTCTCACAAACCATCCTTCACATAACAATCATTAAATAATAATCAACTGGACATAGAATAATATTCTTCAACTACATGTACAACAAATACTCTCAATAATGAGAATAAACCACCACCTCGCAACTGATCCGTCTCAATATTCGTCACTGCACTCTGAATATGTCGTAAGTGGCGACTTGTGTGCCTTGCCGCAAGCGTGTCGTATATGACCCCTGAGGAGATTGGGAACTCATCACATGAAACACATTGTTACAGAAACAACCACTGTAATAGCATAAAAAGGCTTCTTGTGGGCTTGTGATGGACACCAGCCGCATTGGTGTTTCCATGCTCCACCAGGAGCAAACAGAGAAACACCTGTCTCAACGTGCCTTACGCACCCTGGCGTGGCTCTAATCACACCAGAAATCTAAATGACTATTCTCACTTCAAAGTAACCACTAAAGATAAACAGTAGGATTATGATAAGTAGGCTATCGTGAAATACACTTAAATGCTCTTACATTAAAGAATAAAATATAATTATTCTTAACTTTAACAAAACTGGAACTAAATACATCACCTAAAGGAAATTTAACACGAACACTCTGATCTATTACTGGGGAAAATTATATTAACCTACTTCCACCCACGTGTCAATTCACCCAGTATAAAATAGCGTAACATTATAGGTTTACCACGCGAAGCGTGTTATTCAGACTTGCTGGCGCTGCTTTTATACAGTCATCACCACGTGGCTGCCATCTTACCCATAGTTCATTACTATTTAAATTCAAGTCCCTTATAACACCTCTGTCCAGTTCCATGTATGAAATAGTTTCATACTATATTTGCCTCTCTGATAAATGAAATAATCGCTCTTAAACGTTCACATATGGGATTTGGGCTTAGCAAGCCTAATAAAACCTATCCAGACATTATTTTTACACATCTATCATTTCAAGACTAAATCACCCCATCAAGGCCAGCTCCTTGACGTGGAGATGGGGCTCAAGTACAGCCATCAGCGGCTGAAAAACCAAGACTGGCCAGGCCCTCCTAGACTCGAGCAAGACCACAGTCTGCCCTAGCAAGTCAAGGTGCTGAAGACGGAGGCAACCAGCCAAGAGGCGCACCACAGCAATCAGGATGCCACGCATTAGCGCTATGGGAAGTATGCCTATATCTGCAAAACGTTATGGCACTCGCCCTGTGACGGACACCCAGGCAGGCGCAGTGCCGGGCCCTCTGCCTCGGAAGGGCCCAACCCCTACTACGGGGGGTCCTTCTCAATTGCCCCGGGGAGCCAGGAGGCATGAGAATAGAGCTACTGGCCAAGCAAAGAAAAGACCATTTAAAATAATGCACTGGAATGCTGAAGGCGTCAATAGTAAAAAAGACGGCTACAGCAAAAAATTAGAGCTCGAAAATATCTTGAATGAAGAGCAAGTAAATGTATGTTGCTTGCAAGAAACCCACCTCAACAAAGACATAGCCTTCAAAATCAGAGGCTACCAGTGCTACCGATCTGACCGAATAGACAGGCGAAAAGGTGGAATACTGACACTCGTGAGGAATAACATCAGTGCATGTCAGCTTGAAACATATATGGAGGGGGCGGAATACCAGATGCTTCATCTCAGGACAGAAAGTTCAGAATTCCACCTGCTCAACTACTACTGTCCGAGCGACCGCCCACTGGCACTAGATACAATCCCAGCAAAAGAAAGACTGATTGTATGCGGAGACTTCAACAGCCACTCACAGAGCTGGGGCTATGATCACATGGACAGGAGAGGTGAGGAGCTTGAAAACTGGCAGGATGACAATGGGCTTATCCTGATTAACCAGCCAATCGACCCACCAACCTTCTACTCGAGATCATGGCACACCACCTCTACACCAGACCTGGCATTCCACTCACCCAGCTTGGAGTGGAACACCACACGCGTTGTAGGGAAACAACTTGGAGGCAGCGACCACCGGCCAGTCTTCCTAATTGTGGAAAATGAACTTGTCAAGGAGAGCAGCACTCTCTCTAGGTGGAACTACAAGAAGGCAGAATGGACAATGTACCAGCACCGTACTAGTATACTGGCTAGAGATCTGACTGTAGACAAAGACATCAATAAGCTAGTTGATGAATTCAGCAGATGCATATTACAGGCTGCTCGTGAAACAATACCTAGAGGGGCTCGTAAGCACTACAAACCATATTGGAATAGTGAACTAGAGCAGCTGCACAACGACGTGGAAACATCTCGAAAGCAGGCAGAGACCAGTCCATGCCAAGAACACCACAATAACTACCAGCAAGCTAAGGCCAAATTTCAAAGGGCCAAGTTGCAGGCCAGGCGAAGAAGCTGGAAGGAGAAAACAGAGTCCTTGAACTTTGAAAGAGATACGAGGAAACTGTGGAAGCTGGTAAAGCAACTTAACGATGAAGGTACAGAGAGAAACTCAAGGATTGCTCTGTACAAAGATGGAAACATCCTCATGGGAAAACAGGCAGCTGATCACTTTGCAGACTCCTTTGCTAAAGACAACAACATCGAAGTTAGCCCAGAGAAGCAACAGGAGACTCGTGAGGAAACAACACGCAGGACGAGATGGAACCATACCTGAAGTTATGGAGGCACCAATCACATTCAGAGAACTGGAGCTTGCAATATCCAAATTGAAAATGAGAAAGTCGCCAGGAGTTGATGGAGTGTCCAATGAAATGATTAAGAACTTGGGAACCACAGCAAAAACAAAGCTGCTGCAGATCTTCAATATCTGTTGGAACTCAGGCAGAGTTCCACAGACCTGGAGGGAAGCAATCATGATACCACTCCTAAAACCAGGAAAAGACAGTTCCACTGCCTCCAGCTACAGACCAATCAGCCTTACAAGCTGCCTCTGCAAAACAATGGAACGTATCATCAACCTCAGGCTACAGTGGTACCTTGAAAGTGAAAACCTTCTTGTACCACAGCAGGCGGGCTTTAGGCAGTGTTATTCCACCGAAGATCAGGCAACTTACCTTTCCCAAGAGATTGAGGATGCGTTCCAAGATAAGAAACTGGTACTAGCAGCATGGATAGATCTAAGAAAAGCATTTGACAAGGTTTGGAAAGAAGGGCTTCTGAAGAAACTGAGAAATTGTAGAGTGAATGGTAAGATGTACAAATGGGTGAAAGCATACTTGCATAACAGAAGAGCCCGAGTACAACTAGATGGCCTCAAGAGTAAGAAAATTCTACTGCGTCATGGCGTCCCTCAGGGAGGGGTTATGTCCCCCACACTTTTCCTAGTCTACATCAATGACCTGGTTGCTGAACTACCACATGGAATGAAAGTGGCAATGTACGCTGATGACCTGGTAATATGGTGCACAGATGAGCATGCAACAGTGGCCACCAAACTGCTACAAAGAGCTATAGATGCCTTAACCTCATGGGCAAATAGATGGTGTGTCAGCATCAACACAGACAAGTGCAGCACTACGCTCTTCACCCTCTCTCCCAAACAAAAAGCTGGTGTCATCAAGATAAACGAAGAGCTCCTGAGAGAAGATAAACAACCCACCTATCTCGGAGTTACATTCGATGATAGGCTGACATGGAAGCAGCACATCAACAAGGCAGCAACAAAGGCCAGGAGGAAGCTAGCCATCCTGAGAAAACTAAGTGGAACCACATGGGGAGCCAGCGGGAAAATACTTAGTAAAGTTTACCAGCAGGGCATACGACCACACCTGGAATATGGGTCAGCTGCGTGGTGTCCAGCATCAAACACCACATTACAAGAGCTAGATAAGGTGCAAAACCAGGCGCTTAGGGTCATCACGGGGGCAATGAAATCAACGCCTATAGTGGAGATGGAGAAAATGGGGAGGATACAAGCACTGAGAGAACGCAGAGACACGAAAGTGCTAACACAGGCAGAAAAGTTCCTCTGTATGCCGAGCCATCCAATGAAGGACAGATTCCAAAACCTAGCAATGGGGCGACTGAAAAGAAGCAGCTTTATCCACCAGGCCAAACGATTTCGTAGACAAACTTCAGACCTGCCTGAAGTTAACAGCCCTCTAAAGTCTGTGCCAGAACAAACCCCTTGGAGAGAGGAGCATGGACTACCAGTACACATCCACACAAAAGTGAAAGGAATATTCGACAGGGATGAACAGAACAGCGTGCAACGTAGGACAGTCACTCTCAGTTTCCTGGATGATGAATACCCACAGGACCTCTGGGTCCGAGTATACACGGATGGGTCAGCACAGAATGCAGTAAAGAATGGAGGAGCAGGAGTGTACATAGAATACCCAAACAACACTAGGGATACGGTCAGAGTACCAACGGGGAAATTCTGTAACAACTATGATGCAGAAGTCCAGGCAATCAAGGTGGCAACTGAGAAACTACTGAACACCAATCTCGGTCCACAGCCTGTAGTATTCCTGACAAATGCAAGATCAGCACTCCAAGCACTTCAGTCCAGAAAATTGCCAGTTATACAGGCCCTACTTTCTGAACTGTGCAACCAGCGCAGGGTCGCCATGCAGTGGATACCGTCTCATTGTGGAATACCAGGAAACGAGAGAGCAGACGGACTGGCTAAAGAAGGTGCTGCAGACGAACAACCGGATGTACCAGTAACGTACCATCAGAAGAAAAAGATGATCAAATCAATCAGAAAGCCACCAACATCAACGCAGGATGACTACCAAGCTATGAACAGATCAGAACAAATAGTCATTCTGCGCCTCAGAACAGGACACAACCGCCTCCGCAGCCACATGTATATAAAATTCAAGATTGGCAATTCAGCCATGTGTACATGTGGACAGGCACCCCAGACAGCGGGGCACGTACTGCAAGATTGCCCCGAATATGATATATTGAGGCAAACCCACTGGCCCAGAGAAACAACACTGGAAGCAAAACTATATGGACCCCTGTATGAACTACAAAAGACAGTGAAGTTTATACAAGAAACAACATTGCAGATATAGACAATATATTTCAAGCGAACGAAAGAAGAAGAAGAAGAAGACTAAATCATAATGTCCTGGAAGAAATCTCCCTTAGAATTACATCTATCTATTTTTTTCACTAAACATTAAAACAGCCACGCTCAATATAATTTCAGAATTATAGAAAACTAATGCTAAATTGCTTTGAAATCAAACTCACGTGCTCAAGGCATCTACAGACTGACTCTGGTGTCTAACTTCGTTTGTTCTCTCTGGGCGGCTTTTGCAAAATAGGCCCGTTCGCCGCCTGCTATCTCTTTATATAGGCTCTAGGCTAACCCCTCAACTTTAGTGCGCTGCGCGTATTAATTTGGCCACTTAAATAACACACGCGATTACACTGACTAACAAAAAAAAACTTTTTTTTTCTTTCTCTAACATTTCTATGTTTTTCTGGTCAATTTTAATGCGCTGTTTTTAAATCTGCAAACCGTTTTTCTCTATCAGGTCGGGATCTCTAGAAATACGCAATTGAAGTTTTTTAACAACGCATACAGTATTATAACATCATTTGTACAAGAAGTATAACAGTTATGTAGGCTTGAATTTCTTTGCAGTCGACTTTCGTCGGTGAATGGCATGTGGTACATCGCGATGAAGCATCCAACAATAATCGGCAAGCATGGTCACACTCCACCGTCCTTGATAACGTGACTCCATTACGGCGATATCTTGATGGAATCGTTCTCCATGTTCATCGCTGACTTCGCCAAGGTTGTCAGGGAAAAGGTCAAGATGCGAATTGAGCAAATGGATTTTGAGGGACATGTTACAGCCCATAATTCTGTATGCATCTATGCACTGCTTAACAATATGCACATAGTCGACAGATTTGTGATTTCCCAGAAAGTCATCGACGATCGATTTGAATGCCATCCATGTGCGAAGTTCACTACCATGTAACAAGTTCTCGAATTGTTTGTCTGCAACAACTTTCCTAATCTGAGGTCCTACAAAGATACCTTCCTTTATCTTTGCATCGCTAATTTGCGGAAACTTTTCTCGAAGATAAGTGAAAGCTTTGCTCGTTTTATCTAACGCTTTTACGAAATTCTTCATGAGCCCCAACTTTATATGTAACGGTGGTAAAATGATGCTGTCTTTGTTAACTAATGGCTCGTGTATTACATTTTTATGCCCGAGCTGCATACGATCCCTGATAGGCCACACCTTTCTTGCATAATGTTCCTGTCTGTTGCGGCTGTCCCATTCACATAGGAAGCAACAAAATTTAGTATACCCAGTCTGCATGCCCGTGAGAATTGCAATGACCTTTAGGTCTCCACAAATCCGCCATTGGTAGTCATTGTACTTTATTTTTGCCAAAAGTATAGCCATATTGTCATAAGTTTCTTTCATATGAACAGAGTAGGCGACTGGAATTGATGAAAATAAATTTCCATTATGCAATAACACGGCTTTTAGACTAGTCTTGGAAGAGTCGATGAAAAGTCGCCATTCGTTGATTATGTGCTCATGACCGAGGTGCACCATTAGACCTTTTACATCTTTGCAATAGCAAATGTCATCATCCATCTCAAAGTATTGAACAAGTTCTCTGTGTCTATGACGAAATTTAGATATCGGAGTATTGGGCGCTAAAAGATTCCATTCTTTGAGTCGCGAACCGAGTAATTCCGCTTGTCCTTTGGTGAGAGCGAGATCACGTATTAGATCTGAAAGTTCTGAATGGTTAATTAAGTGAACACCATCATTCACCGGTATATAATCCGAGTCAGAATTAGTTTCTAAAGCAGGTAAACTATCACTTTCTGATGGTTCATTCACGTCCAACGGATATTGTTCTGGTGGAACTGGGATCGGACACATGATTGGATCACGAGGCACTGGTTTCGAAACCGATTCAATATTTGGATAAACCACAGACTTTCTAGTTTTAAAAGTGAAACCATGGATATTTGTCAAGCAGAAGTAACAATCAGTAGTGTGATTTGTCGGTTCACGCCATATTACTGGCACTCCAAAAGGCATCGACTTATGCTTCGGCGATTTTCGTAACCAACCTGCCAATGTATTTGCACAAGTCGAACAAACTGCATTTGGCTTCCAAGATTTATTTGCATCATCAACTTTCGAATCGAAATAAAGTTCATATGCTTTCTTTAGCAATGGTGTAAAGTTTTTCTGGTTAACACGATCGGTAAAATATCCGCACACGTAACAGAACAGATCAGCCGAATTTCTACAACTTCTAGAAGCTATATTTCACTCGGAATTATTTCAAAATACAGTAACTATTTGAAATATAACGTAACATATGTCATGCATCTTTTAGCAGTATAAAAAGTAGAATTATTTTGCATTTTATTAATTTTTAAAAAGTTATATAGTAATGAAAAAAATGAAGACAATATATGGCTGAACCACGGAGACAAGATGGCGCGGGCACATATTCCCCACCTGATTTTGTTGTTGTCCCGACAACTGCACAGATCAGGCGCTTCAGTCGTATCTACCAAATCTGGAGAATCATCTTTTCCTTCACTTCGTCTCAGTTCGTTGCCAGTGACTCTAATGCTCGGATTCGCTCTATCTGTTTGTTGGATGATATATGGACCCCCTGTCATTGTGGGAGCACGAACAACAATGTACTCCTCTTCTGACCACATATCACGAATTTTGGATCTCTCAGCGTTGTGCATGTTCTTCTTTACCAATTCTCCCACCTGTAGTGGAATAGAACACGACACCTTGTCACATCTCTCTGTCCGGACTGCTGCAAAATACTGCAACGGTGCCTCTGCTCTTACGTGCGCCCCTCGCAGCCTGGAAACGTGTCCTTCAACGAGTTTTAGATGAGTCCCCTCCTCTAAATGTCGACAACTTTTCTTGGCACCCTTAGGGTGACAGTTGCCACGGCCATCTCTTGGCTTGTACTGTGACGGCAATCTAGATGTGTTGGTACGCCTAGAGAGAGCGATCTTTGATGGACAAACCGATATCAAATGGCCTGGGGACTTACAATGAAAACATCGCTTAGGAAGCGGGCCCTGGGGACACTTGGCTGCCATGTGATTTAAAAAGTCTCCACAATTGAAGCATCTTATTTTCCTAGACTTCCTCTGTGCTCTAGGTCGCCTCCTGCTACCCTTACATTCCTGGCCGCCTTTGACTTTCTTCCCTGCAATAAGTACCTCACACTCTGGTCGACCACCAACCATCTTTATCTTTGAGTCATTCTGCTCCCCTTCTGTAACCTGACTCCCAGCCGCAGAGGGGTCTAGTTTAATGCCTGTGGACATCGATTCTGTACGTGGCCTTGTTCTCTGCATCTAAAACAACGAACTGTCCTGGTACGTCTCCCCTGCTCCTGAGTCATCGCATCAATTTTAGCCTCTAATTGAGCCACCTGTGCTCTCAGCCGCTCCACTTCTGCGATTAATATATTTGCATCTGGTACCGTCACCGTATTTGCTGCTTCGACACTGGCAACACCAGCCCCAGAAGCTGCTTTGACACTGGCAACACCAGCCTCAGAAGTGGGTTCAGTCTCTAAAAACCGCAGGGCATAGTCCCTCACCGACGTGAACGATGCTGTAGGCTCTTTGATGATCATTTCCTTTGCAAGCTTTCTTAGTAGGTCATCTCTAAGACAAGCAGCAAACTGGTCCCAAAGGAAGGAAGGATCCAAAGGAGTGACATTATTCTGCTTTTGTGCCGTTACCGCATTTTCGAACACCTCGTGGATGCGATGGGAGAATTCCCAAAGAGACTCCCTTGCACCTTGCCGGGTAGAGTAAAAAGTGGCCATTAGCTCTGGGATGCTTCGACGCTCCCCATACACCCTAAGAATAGAATGTAGCATTGCTTCTGGGTCATCGTCATTAGCCTGAATCATCAGCTCCCTGCGAACACTTGGGGTCACTGTCAAGAATACCATCTGCCTGGTCCTCTTTACTCATCATCCCTACTCTCCAGGCAGCTCTAACCTCTCTGACATATTCCTCGGCCGTAGGGCCCGTGCGCTCCCCAAAGCACCGCACTGTTTTGTGAGTAGGTACCACGATGTACTGTACTCGTTCTGGTGGACGATCCAGCCCCACTACCGGGTCATCCACCTCAGCCACATCTTCGTTATCCAATCTACTAGCAGCACGTGTGTTGCGTGCCGCCATCTTGTTGCTAGTAGAGTTGACTAGAAATATTGACAAACTGGATGATCCCGTCCCTCGCCTTGCACTGAACTGGGTGTTCTACTGTTTCGGCTGTTGCTACTCTGATTGCTGAAGAGTTGCTTCACTGCGTGCAGTCTGACAATCCTGCCGACGACGCCACTTGTAACAGGGCCTAGGTGTGGTGGCGGTGAACGTATGTCGATGTGACTACCTAACACCCAAGACCCATGCACTAAGAAAATTTATAAAGGATCAATTGACAGGGGTTGCAATTATTGGTTGCTTGCACCCCTCTCAGCAGAAGACTTAGCAATTCAAGCAACACAAAGCCTTATACAGATCACCATTTAATACTACAGAACGCCCAGGCAGTGTTCATAGACTTTCTGAAAGAAACAATATATAAAACAATGTCTAAGTGAAAATCAATAGCATAGATAATAACACTTACCATACAGAAAACATGTGCCCACCTGATACCCTCAATAATCTCACACACTCATGCATATCGCCCAATGAGACTAATATGGTGCTGTGCATGAGGCTGGCAATCTCACCATGTAACACAGATTGCTACGGAAACCACTACTGCAAGAGCATATGAATACTTCACGTGGAGACAAACCACACTGGTGGCCCAATGCTCCCTCAGGAGCGGAGAAGAGAAATATATATCTCCAAGTGAGCGCACGTGCTCTCACAAACTATCCTTCACATAACAATCATTAAATAATAATCAACTGGACATAGAATAATATTCTTCAACTACATGTACAACAAATACTCTCAATAATGAGAATAAACCACCACCTCGCAACTGATCCGACTCAATATTCATCATTGCACTTTGAACATGTCGGAAGTGACGACTGGTGCGCCTGGCCGCAAGCGTGTAGTATTTGACCCCTGATGAGATTGGGAACTCATCACATGAAACACATTGTTACAGAAACAACCACTGTAATAGCATAAAAATGCTTCTTGTGGGCTTGTGATGGACACCAGCCGCATTGGTGTTTCCATGCTCCACCAGGAGCAAACAGAGAAACACCTGTCTCAACGTGCCTTACGCACCCTGGCGTGGCTCTAATCTCTGTATTACTCTGGAAGGACAGACGCAAAAGGATTAACTACAGCAGGGGTTCACACATTAGCTATGACAGGTCACAGATAGGAAAGGAGGGGGCTATGTCGTGAAACGAGTGTGTAAACCCACTACCTTGTTAAATCACTATGTCGAGATACAAATTTGCTTTAACAAATCAACGAGCAACGTTCACCAGTCTCTGAGACAGAATAAAATTAAACTTAAACCCTGTTTTTTTCGGATGTGGGTCGCGGCCATCTTGTCACCCAATATGGCGAAGAAAACAGAATAAAATACCTCATAAGAGGTTCCCCTAAGCCCCTGTGATACCTTCAGACTCCATCTTTCTTTCTCTAGCCAATACATGGTAGCTAGTCTTTCAAAACGGCTTAAAAATGATTCAATATCATCATCTTTCTCCACAAATGGGTCCAAATGAAACCCCATGGCTGATGAGGAGGCTACCTGGCTTGCAGCAGAGTCAGAAAAGGAAGGGCTAGTACCATTTTCAGGAGCATGGCCTTGCCTCAGCCTCCAATTTCTTTTCCTCTCAGCCCTCCCAATTTCTTTTCCTCTTTTTCAGCCTCAAGTTTCTTCTCTTCTTTCTTTGCCTCAGCCTCCAATCTCTTTTCCTCTTTTTCAGCCTCAAGTTTCTTCTCCTCTAACTGCAGCCTCTTGATCTCTGCCTCCCTATCAGCCTCTAATCTCTTACGTTCCCTGGCATCTTCTAATAAAATTCTTTTCTCCTCAGCTAACCTATCAGCTTCTAACTTTCTTTCTTCAGCAAAGCCTCTTATCTTCTCGAGCAATAAACTTATCACACTCTTCTGTTACATAAGCAATCAGACCTTGACCTTCCATCCCCATGTCCCTTGCAGCCAGCACTGCAGCAGATCTTAATTTGGCCAAGTCTGCCATCTTATTGTTAACAATATTATCCAATCTTACAATTTATTTTCCTGTCTCTCAGTTCTTTTTTGGATACAGGAATAATGAAAACTCAAAATGATAATGGAATATATTTACACCAATTGAATTCAAATTTTAGATGAGTCTCTTATTATTCATAACTATTATCTAAATGTCAGTGGAAAAGTGTCAAATAAAACTTGCTCCTAAAAATGGGTAATATTTTGAAGCACGACTGGGTTCATCATGTTCTACTATGAAATACACATTTGGGATAACAGAGTGGTGTAGTTTGATTTATCATGAGCCCGTGAAAAGATTCTTAGCTTGGTAAGTGCTGTTTCCCAAGATGATGTCTTTAACCTCCAACAGCTACAAACTTCCAAGTCTGGATTATGATTTTGAGATATAACCAGGAGGCACACAGTCTATACTGCCTCACGTCTTAATATGCAGGAGTTTATACAGATCTTGGTTGACCTGGGCTCACTTGGAGTCATTGATGAAACCCTGCAAGGATAGGAATACGTCCTACTCAACATCTCATATGCCTCTCTCTATCCATAACTATTTAACATTTTAAATCATAGTTAGAATCAGCATGGTAACCAATCAAATAGTTGTCGTTCTTATCTGGTTTGTTACCCCATTCATGGTCTATTAAATTTCAAACTAAAGTTTGACACTTTCCTTGACAAAGGAAACATTTTAAGTTAATAATGTCAAGTCATGTACAATCACTGTGACTTGCTGAAGACGACGGCCAGTGGTTTTCCTGGTCTTATGTCATAATTCTGTACATCAATTTCCCCATTAATATTTAATTTACTTTCTCCCAAAGTGTCAGAAAGCCTGTCTGGCTTTTCTACAACCTGTTAATATATTTCCTAACAACTCTGTGAAACAACACAAAGTTTGATGTTGACTTCCCTCTAGATAAACTTCTCCCCACATAATTTTCATACATATTCGATAATACATACATACATACATAATAATAATAATAATAATAATAATAATAATAATAATAATAATATAAATGTTTTCATTCTTACCGCATGAGAGAAATATTAACACTAATAAGTTGGATTTGCGATAAAAATGGTCAAATCCAGATCGCTTGCTGGTGCAGATCAGCTAAGTCAAGATAGTACTATTATCTTGCTTGTAAAACAACTTTAGTGTAGAAATTTTATGTTTCAAGTGGCGTCTAACACTACCTTCAATTCGGTTTTATCCCTCAGTTAGTCTATTTGACTCTAGCCAATCAGAGACTGTTTGGCTTCTAGCGTCGTTTTATTCAAAATTGAACTCAATTTTCAAATCTTGGACTAACTTCCCCTCTATCCCCACTACAGTGCAAACTGAGAAAGATTCAAGTCTGTTAGTCCATCTGTCTTCGTCAATATCTCAATTATTTACTACTAGTTTTTAATTCTGAGAAGTAATTACTGATCCTGTTGCTGTCTGTCACACAGTGGTTACATAATTTTATTCTTTTATTCCTTATATTCACTATTATTGTTTTTCTCCTTCAATTCTTCAAATAACATATTTTCCTATCTACGGTAAGATACATTAACATCATACTCTTCTACTAAACAATTAAGGTCATTGTATTCGTCAACCGTCCTTTATTTTAGCATGTAAGTAAATTATCTAAGTTTTTATTCTCCATCCTTCTATCGTGCAAATTCAAATTTGTAAACACGAACTCGTGACACGACCAACTATGCTCCATTCCTTCCCCTCTCCCACTGTATTGTTTCAAATATTTTTCCACGTTAATCGTATTATAGGCCTGTCTAAGGTTCTCATTCAAACGAAACACCGTATTTGTAGTACGTCACCAAAAAAAAAAAGACTACGCTTTGCCGTGCGCTACAATAGCACTACTTTTTAGCCCGAAATACGACTGTGTGTGTGTTTTGGTCTGTGTCGCGTCTAACAGCGTGGTTATTTATTCGCATCTGCGCGTCGAGCGAAGAGGGGTCTGTAAGGCGGGCGACAATGTTTTTTTTCCAACATACTACTGCATTGACTTGCACTATCGTTTTCCTCTGGTTCGCGAGACCAAAAAAAAAATTCAAAACGCATGTCAAATTGTAGCATTTGCTCTCTCACTTTTATGCCTTCGCGTATTTGTTCCCCGTTTTCTTCTTACACTCTTGCTCGAAAACTAGGCCTAAGTTTTGTCGAAATGTTATATTTATTTTCCACGGTCGGATGCCAAAGCCAGCACTAGTGAAAGCGAGACGTTACAGTATCGTTGTGTGAAGACTTTGCTCAGACTAATACGATTGCTGGCGTAGGAGACAACGTGACGTTGAAATAAGTGAAACAGAATTGTCGTTAAATGTGTGTACAAGATTTCATGACATGTGAATGCAGATGTCTTTTGAATGTGGTGTAATTATCAGTTTTGACAGACTTGGGTAGAGAATTCCATGCTAAACCACCTGCATAACTAAAACAACTTCGGAAGAGGTCAGTTCGAGGTTTTGCAAGGTCCAAAAGTAGGTCGCCACGTATAAAATATGAGCAGTATTTATATCGAAAGAACTTTTGCAAGTATGAAGGCGTTCTGCCGTGTAAAATTTGATGCACAAATAGGAGATCTTGGAAAAAGAAGAATTTTTTAAGAGGAAGAACATTCAGCTGTGAAAATAGCTGAGCACTGGGAATGCTATCATTCAGGCAAACAAGTCGTAGCGCCCTTTTGTGTAGGGATTCTAGGCGTTTCAAAAATGACAAGCCACAGCGACTCCAGATATTTGAGCAATAAGAAAGGTGACTTTGAATATGTGCATAATAGAATATAAGTCTAGAGTGCGGACATAAAAAATGTTTGATTTTTGAGAGTTGAAACAATTTTTGTGAGATCTTGTTTGCGATGAAATAGACATGTGACTTCCAGCTTAGAGACTGGTCGATGACCACACCCAACAGGCTGTGGTCCGTAACTTGCTTAATACGTTCTCCATCTAGAGATAAAGATAACGTATTTGGTTGACAGTGCAGAATCTTTTGGCGGGTTGAGATAATCAAAGATTGAGTTTTGTTTTTATTAATGTACATACTATTAGTAGTGCACCAATCTTGTACAATGTCCAGGTGATGCTGTAAAAGAGACTGAACAGTGTTAATGTCTGTGCCAGCTACTGTTACTGTGGTATCATCAGCAAACATAAGACAATCGTCATGTGGCAATGACAAGGGCAGGTCATTGATGAAGATGCTGAAGAGTAAGGGTCCTAGTATCGAGCCCTGCGGGACACCCATTGTAGTGGTGTATGATTTAGAGAGCACATTATTGTATAAGACTCGTTGTGTTCTGTTTTCAAGGAATGATTTTATTAATGTGATCACTTGTGGATGAAATTTGTACACCACAAGCTTTTGTATTAGCAACGAGTGGTCAATTGTGTCAAATGCTTTGTAAAGGTCGATTAATAACACTCCATTTATTTTTTCGCAGTTGATATTAGAATGCCAGATTTCGGTAATCTTAGTCAACAAGGATTGACAAGAGTGTTTGGGTCGAAATCCAGATTGGTTTTCATGTATAAGATTGTAGCTGTTCAGTGAAGAAAGAATATGTTTATACATGTGTCGTTCAAGAGGTTTAGTTATGACTGATAGTAGGGAAATCGGCCGGTAGTTTTGTGACGACATTACTATCACCTTTTTTAGGTACTGGTACCACTAAGCCTGTTTTCAGTCGTTGAGGAAACACTTTCTTTGTGAGGCACAGATTGTAAATGTAAGTGAGTGAGTTGCATACAACAGGCTCTGCAATCTGAAGTATCCTCGAAGATATTCCATCTTCACCGCACGATTTCTTCTGAGGTAATGATTTAATTAAAATAGAGACCTCCGAGATTGACAGTAAAGGTAATTCAGGAAGGTGGGCTTCGTTTAACCTCGCTTGAACGAAATCAGAAAGAGCAGTACAATTCAGTTGCTGATGATTTATCCCGGATGTTCGTGCGATCGACGAGAAGAACTGGCAAAATTCATCAGCATTAATGTTTGTAGCTTGCTGTCGGAGGTTATGCCGGCGTACATTTGTGAGAAGGTTAATAGCGCTCCAGATTTTAGATGAGCTCCGGCCGTCGTCAATAATGGATCTGAGGTGCTGTCTTTTAGATTTCCTTAAAATGTACTGCGCTAAGTTTCTATATTTTCTATAGCTTGCATGGTCTCCAATCTTCTTGAAATAGTCTCGCTGTTGCCTAGTTTTCAGGTATTCCATTGTTATCCATGGAGGCATAATTCTTGACTTGACACGTTTCATACGCACAGGAGCATGTTTGTTAAGAACTGAAGTGAATGCTGACATCCATATTTCTAGGGCTTCAGTCGGGTCAGATACTCCATAGACATTATCAAAAGGTGTCGCTAAGAGATCAGACAAGAACTTGGAGCTATCAAAATTCTTGAATATTCGTGCCTGTACAACCTGGTGACAGAGTTTAGGAATTCGAACTCCCTTTTTGGTCCAGGTGCAACATATGGGATAGTGATCGCTTAGACCACATACGGGAACGCAGACTTCAATGACGTGAGCAGTGTTAGTAACATACAGATGATCTATGCAGGTTGATGACTTGTCTGTGACACGGGTTGGTAGCGATATCAACTGGTTCAGGTTGTACAGGGTATACAAATTATCCCAATTAACGTTTCGCTTCAAGGCATCAATATTGAGGTCTCCCATTATTAATAGTTCCAAAGAAGTTATCCAGACTTTGTCCATCATGTCCGAGAACTGATCTAGCCATTCCATTTTGGCATCCGGATTGCGGTATATAAAGCCAATTAATATAGAGGTAGTGTGTGGGAGTCGGACTTCCAGCCACATGCATTCAACTTCAGGACATTCAAGATCAACGCGTCTTATAGCATTGATGCTTGTGTGCACATAGGCAGCCACACCAGTTTCAAACCTAATTGATGGATCCCGACGGAAAATTTCATAATTTGCAGTTTGCAGTTCTTGGTTAGAAATGTGTTCATTAAGTCTAGTTTCTGTTACACCAAAAATATGAAAGTATGCATTGTTATTATAGAGTATGGAAGTAATTTCAGCCAATTTACTCACATTGTAGAGATGACAAACATTCAAATGTCCCAACCTGAGTCCCTGACGATTTGGGTATTCCGTTGTGACTGTGGGAGCCATATTTTGTGAAATTGATGATCACTAAAATTTCATTGATAACAGGGCTGTTGAAAGTATAAATTTGGTAGATTAGGACGTGCAGGATGATGGATAGGGTAGAATGTGGTTGCGGGATATTCATGTGTTCTTGTTGTGGGATCGGAGTATGCTGACCAGTATGATCTCCCGGCAGAAGGTAAATAGTCCAAGAGTCTTTGTTGTAGTGGGAAATTAGGAAAGGTTGGGTACAGATGTTGATACATAGGAAGATGGTACAAATGCGGTGACGGGGGGTAGGCTTCTTGTGTCTGTGACATTGATGGCTGGAGTGAGGATGTATCAGGACATGAAGATTGAGTTTGTTGAGTTGCTTCATTTGTACACTTTTGAGGATAGAGTCTATCACATCGTTCCTGTTGAGTAAGTGCAGAAAACATTGGTGGTTGTTGCTGTAGGGAGACATCACAAGCTGTTCCCTGTACTTCGCGATTTATAAGAACAGGTGTGATTTGATGTTCCTGCTTATGAGATGATGTTGAGTGGGTGTTGTTAGAAGTAGTAAGTAATGGTGGAAAGTCAAGGTCATAATTACTATCCGAGAAGCAGGTATTCACTGTTGATAGATGACTGGTTGGATTTTGAGATCCTGGTGTGTGGCCGACTCCTTTGAAGGTGCGTTCTGGGTACCTGATGTTTGTTGCCAGCTTGCTGATTCCTTCAGTAGATAAGGCAATATCACCGCTGTAAAGAAGTTTTTTAGGGGCTCCTGATTTCGCAAGGAAGTACGAGGAGTGATCAATGAATTTATAGTTGTGTTTGACACAGTGCCTCTTAAGTTTAGAATTGTTGACATCAATGGATTTGCGGTAATGGGCTCTGACTGGAGGAATAATGGACGAGAAGTAGATTTTCGCATTAGGGAATAACGAATGGAAATTTGATGTGATTTGGTTTAGATCAGCTTGGGACATTTCAATACCTTTGAGCGAGTCTGATAGACCTATATGAGTAGTTACTCTGGTGACAGTGGGATCAGACGGAAAACGTTTAAGGAGTGACACCAAGTCCTGAGTGGATGCCCAGTTCTTGAAGCGAACAGTGACCAAGTCCATATCGTTTGTTAACAATTTAGATTTTTGTAATTCCTTCACATTCTGGTCTCCGAAAATAAGGTGCTTCCTTTTATTCTGAATCCTTGTGTTGGAGCCTGTGATAGGTCGTGCCCGTTCTTCTGTTACCTGTGTGCTCTGATTACTGGATTTCTGATAATAGCGCACGCTGTGAGTTATTCGTCTTGGCGGAGAGTGCCGATTTGAAATTGTTACAGGGATTCTACAAACATTATCTGCATTGTCTGTAATTAATTTCGGAGAATCCAGGACACTTTCTCGGCTGTGATGGAGTTTTAGTTGCGTAATGGTTTGCTGGGTTTCGTTGCTAGTGTTGTTCAGTTTTTGACACAGTTTGTCCGTTTTCTCTGGTGGTGTACAAAGCTCTTCCGTATACTGCTGGCTTTTTTCATAGCTACTTTTAAGTACCGTATGTTCTGCCTGAAGCTTCTCATACGACTGTCTGAGGCTGTTCAGCTCTGCTCTAAGTGAATCTATCTCAGACATAATACTTGTAAATAAATCATGATGAAATGCTACTTGTAAGGGTTGTGGTGATGTTGGTACTGGATCGCTAACAACAAATTCAGTGAGTGAATGGTGATCCGCCTCTGTGATTCCATATTCTGTTTCTGCTGTAACTGGTGTTTTCAGTTCAGTTTGAGATAAAGTGTCGCATTCATTAATACATGGCATATATAGTTTTACATTTTTGTCAACGGGTGTCTGACATCGCGAAGATTTGTCTGGTAAGTTGGGAAGAGCTAAGTTGGGTGTCAAACTGAGAACCGTACTTTTTCTTGACCGAAAAATGTTGATTTCACATTGTGATTTGGGTGTCAATCTAGCTGCCTGGAACGTCGCAGGAGCACAGTGATTGCACAGGATCAACCTCTTTAGTCCCCCTCAGTCTTGGGTGGGCTAACGAAACGACCATCAGCGAGTGCTGTGTGCAAGAAACTAAGAAGGACATAACTTTTGAGAGATGAGTACACAGTCGTACCATTTCCTTCGGCAATTGTGAGCTATTAAACTGTCAAGGAAGAAGTAAAATTTGTTTCCTTGTCTTAATATCACAGTTAGTTACACAGCGGAGGTGGCAATTTATGTCGGTCTCCTCTCTACTAATTTTTCGAGATCACATCATTCACAGCCGTAACTAATTTGTGATACCAGTAGTTCTCTCAGACACTGGGACTTCACCATTTTCTGCAGAAATTATATTTCTGTAATTGTCAGTACTATACTGATCCAAGTGCCAATAAAAACCTCACGCCACATACGTATAAGAAACTCACTCAACCACTTGGTAGATAATATAACGTATGTGCAGATATTTAATCTCTAAACCACGTATACGACACAAAGAAAAATGAAAAGGTAAACGAAATAACAATATGGTCATAAACCAAGAATGACTAAAAGTCCTAGTATGTCCTACTAATCATCATTAGCACTGGTGTGACTATCATGAGAGTTGACTAACGTTGTTGATTGCAATGTTCACTTTGTAATACTCTGGAAGGCACTTTAAACAGAGTTCCGTTATTATTTGGGTGAAAGTTATGTTTGAAATTCTGAGTAAGATCTCAAAGATATATGGAGGAAAATAATCCTTATGCTTTTGGACTTATCTGTAATCCGATGTTGTCAGCCCTGGCGCAGGTTGTTAGGTGCTGTCATCCAGCAGCGTTAGGACGTTACACGTGCGAGCGTTGATGTATGCTCCTCTATGCTTAGGAGTTGACGAGATCACTGGCTTTTGGTTCTGTTGATCGGTAAAAAGACTGGCTGTCTGTTACCGCCAGGCGCCGGACGCTGAATTATGCAACTGCGAATGGTGTCCGCTCAGACACCTAAAAGTTTGCACAGAGTGAAATCATACAACACCGCTTGGTTAATAATAGTTGAATGGAAACAAACAAAACAAAACTCACACACACATAGTAATATGTCTTACAAGGAGACAGGACAAGAAAAACCTACGTTGCGGCCACACGACCTTCGTCAGGGACAGACAAACAAGAGACAGGAGCGAAAGAAAATGAGAATTAAGTAGAGAACATGAAACTATAAAAATAAGAGAAAAAAAAAACTCCCTTATGTCCAGTCACATGGTGAAGCAAGATGGCTGCCACTAAACCGGAAAGCGGACGTCGATAGTACATAAAAAATAAGAAATAATAAAAACAAGGACCGGAAAAGAGTGAGGGGAAAACAATTTTTTTTATTAAGAAAAGAATAAATAAATAAATTTAAAAAAAAAAAGACAAAAATAAATAAATAAAAATAAAAAATAAAAACAAAAATAAAAAAAAATAAAAATAATCATGATATTAAAATATATAAATAAGAGGGAAAAGCGATTTAAAAAAAAAACAGGATTATCGCATCAAAATAGAAAGTCATTACAACTGGGACTAGAGAAAGGCGCCTCAGACAAAAGAATGTTGGGTATTCAAACCGTGTGGTTTAAGGCAACCCATAAGATGGATGAGGCGTTATTCCAGGCGAAACCGACTGTTGGCGTCAGAGGAACAGGATCTGATGGCTGTCACCTGGATGTCAGTGGCACCGTGATGGTCAGGGAATTGAAGTGGATGGCCACAGGTGTGGATTTAAACTGAGAGATGTCGTAGAGGTGTCTGCAGAATCGGTCGCCCAGTCGAGTGCCCGTTTGGCCGATGTAAGTAATGGTGCAACGTTTGCATATAATAGCATAAATGACGTTGCGTGACTCACATGTGAAGCCATGGGTGATGGTGAACTTGGCGTTAGGGAACGAGACTGGACGTGTTTCGATTACATACTGACATGTCTTACATTGTGTTCGGTTACATGGCTTGGTCTCAAAAGAGCCATCGTTGACGATTTTCAAACGGCTGTGGACGAGGAGGTCCCTCAAATTTTTATCCCGTCTATATTCCAACAAGGGTGGCTCATTAAACACTTCCCACGCCTCTGGGTCAGCTTGAAGGACAGGTAGGTGGCGATACAGGATCCTTTTGACAGCAGTGCTGTGAGGGTGATAGGTCATTATTAACTTGACTCTGTCAGGGGAAGCTTTTTGGCGGGGTTGGAGGGCCTATAGACGTGAGATAGGGAGAACACGCTCTAAGGCAGAGGTAAGAACATCCTCTGGATACTGTCTGTTACGGAAGAAGTCCAACATTTCTTGTGCTCGGCATAGAAAGTTGTCATCATCTTGGCATAACTGACGGAGGCGGAGAAGGGTATTGGTACTTGTGCGTTTATTCACCGGTTAAATCAAATTCTGGAAATTTATTACCAAAACTGAGAACCGTACTTTTTCTTGACCGAAAAATGTTGATTTCACATTGTGATTTGGGAGGCAAGTTAAAAAAAAGCGTGTCTCTTGCATTCATAGTTGACACGCTTACGACAGACCCGCCCTCAACCCCCCCCCCCCCGTATTTTTTTTAAAAAGTTTATAAACCAATAGAACGGAATTGAATCAGTTCTACAAGTTAACGGTACACCGGAAACAAGGGAAATCGCTGCCGTTGCCTTCTCTACCTCAAGATCAGAGTGAGGTACCCATTTACAGCTGGTTTGACTGATGCGTGACACCTGTTCCCTTCCTCGCTGCCGTTGCCTTCTCTAACTCAGGATCAGAGTCAGGTACCCATTTACAGCTGGTTATGGAATGTTAGAGACTTCACCATGCTCGTAGCATATGCTACTTTTGCTACTACTTTAATCCGGCTCTGATTAGGTAAATATTTGACAAGGATCAGTGTATAGTGAGGGAGGGGACCAACTCCCCACCCAGCCCTCCACACCAAGCGGTGAAAACAAATAAAGGCTTTCTTGCCAGGGTACAGTTTTGTTGGTTTTGGGGGCCCTAAACAGGACCGTGGTCCAGTTTTGTGGGCCCTGTAAAAAAACCGTGGTGGGTAAATTTTTGTGGGTTTTGTGGGCCCTGAATAGGACCGTGGTAGGCGCAGTTTTGTGGGCCCTGAAAAGGACCGTGAGGGGAACAGATTACCAAAGATCGCTGAAGCTTGGCACATATCAGGACATACACATGTTCGTTCGTAGCTGCATAATTTACAGAGGAGGCCAAAATTCTGCAATGTCAAGCAGTATACTGTCGAACGGGTCTGACTGACGAACTTTATTCCGATGTCGCCACAAAAATTCACACATGTAGGAATCTAACATGTGTCTGTGCCAGGTGCCAGAACGAATAGGTATATCCTGTGTACATATGTGACATCTCTAACGATCTTGGCGAACTGACAAGGACAAACTCATCTGGTGATTGTTAGCACACAGTCGGACGGTGTGTAGAATGCCCCGATTCTGCAAAAACTTCACACAGTTCTCTTTGTTACGTGTAAAATCTGTCACCTCAAGTAAATGCATCTTCCACGTCTCTGGACCGCTGTCAAATGACAAATGGCACGATAAGATTTGCAAGAAAAAAAAAAATTCTACACTACAAATGGGGGAGAGCTCACAATGTGAAATGTCACGTTTTCAGTCAAGAAAGAGTACGGTGATCGGTTTGGGTAATAAATTTCCAAAATAATTATTACCCGGTGAATTAACGCACAAGTACCCGGAGAAGTTGTGAGAAAGGCTTGGAGTCACGACAAGCCGGAGGATGAGAGGAAGTATAAAGGAGGTAACTGTGTGCATCGGTGGGTTTGTAGTACACCGAGGCAGTGAGGTGGGGGGAGTGATGGTGACAACAATGCCAAGGAAATTAACAGAGACAGTGGAGATGTGAGAGGTGAATTGGATTGCAGGGTGGAAGTTGTTAATGAAGTTAATGAACCTAGATAGGTCAACCTCTGGCATATCAGTGAGACCTATGCCGTCATCTATATATCTAAGATACATCAATGGAAAAGGTCCAGAATACTGCTGCCACACCTGATACTCCAGGTAGCCAATGAAAAGGCAGGCATAACTGGGACCCATCTTGGTGCCCATGGCAACTCAACTGACTTTGTCAAAGAACTGTCCATTGAACTCAAAGGAATTGAGTTGAAGGACAAGTTCTGCAAGGCGCAGGAGAGTCTCTATAGCGATAGAGGGGTGCGTGCGCTAGTCTAGGAAAAACCAGAGAGCTTGGTGACCATCAGAGTGAGGAATTAAAGTGTAAAGCGAGCAAACATCTAACAGAAATAAACGGTAGGTACAGTCTGGGGAAAGCTGGACAGATGGTTCACCACATTGGATGCCAGATCCGGGTTCTGGTGCATACCACTGACGGAAGATGCCAAGAAGAAAAGTACATTTTGCACTCATGTAGGAACGTTCGCCTGGAACGTCATGCCATTTGGACTGAAAGGCAGTCACGACACGTATATGGCGCTAATGGACGAAGTCCATAATGGTATACAAACGTTTGCCATAGCCTACTTAGATGTCATCTTAGTACACATGGCAGGATCAGCGCAGAACCATCTGGAGAACATATATAAAGTATTCGACAGGCTGAGACAGCACAACGTCAAATTGAAGTTGACTAAATGTAACGTCCTCCAGCGGGAAACAAAGTACCTTTGTTTCACAGTAAATAAGAACGGAGACCAAATGATGACAAGGTCAGAGCCATTAGGGAGATGCCTACACCAACGATCGCGAGACAAGTAATGGGTTTCTTGGGCACGTGCGGCTACTTTAGAAAGCACGTTATCAGCTTTACCCGTGTCGCAGAGTCTTTAATCAACTTGGTGAGGAAATATGTCCGCTTCAAATAGACAGAGAAGTGCCAACATTCATTTGATTATGTCAACGGAGCCTTATCAGAACTTTCATTCCTGGCGCACCCAGATCCAAATAGGTCGATGACTTATACACAGATGCTTCTGGTACAGCGCTGGAAGCATTTTTAGACGAACCAGCGTCGAGAGGAGAGGAGCAGATAATACCCAACTTTGGGAACAAAAAACCCATCGTATTTCTCTCACATAAGTTCAATAAATCCCAAATGAAGTCGGCCACTACTGAGAGAGGGGGTTCGCAATTTATTTTGCGATACAGAAGCTAGACTTCTATTTGAGGGGAACGCTGTTCACAGTGAGGACAGACCACCATCTACTGCGCACATGGCTCATCATAACATTGGAGCAGCCCCGGAAGTTGCAAATCTTGTCATTGAACCTCCAGTACTATGATGTTACCATATAATACGTCAAAGGAAAGGAGATCTGTTGTGCAGGCCTCCTATCCAGAATACAGTACACAAATGAAGTGGAAAACTCGGATCAAGACACGACACCGGAAATAAGCGAGTACTTCCGTCAGATAAATGTCATAAACCAGAACCAACAACAGACGGGGTCAGATTTAGAAGGAAGATTGACAGAGGAACAAGGCAAGGATTCCGTGTTAGTGGCCCTTAGGAGGAAAATCGAACAAGGAGGCAAAACATTTCCTTATCAACGAACAGGATAGGATAGTGGAGTATGTAAACCCTAGAGGCGATGGAGTGCATAGGAAGTACATTCCAAGTCAGTTGGTTAAGACGTTGCTATAGTCGTATCATGACAACAACGGACATGTCGGGAGAGATAAGACACTCCAAATGATCAAGGCAAGGTATTTTGGCCCACGTTGAATAAAGATGTAGAGACACATGTGCAAAAGTGCCTAACATGCAAGACAAGAAATTTGAGACCACTTAAGTGTCACGTACATGGGAGCCGTGCTGGTGTAATGGCTACGGCGTTGTACTGGCGATAAGGTTTTCATGGTTCAAACTCGGGCGTCAGCGTTTGAGGAAATGTTTACGACCGGAAATTTGACTGAATAACCTGAACGGCTCCTACACATAAATCCCGTGTGGATGGGAAGGAGCGAAGCTCCTGACTTGGTTGGAAAAAAGGTCCACTGTCCCCCCAGCCTCGCAATGACATGTCATTGGGCCAAAAGAGCTGGAAAGCTCGAGTGCCGCTGGTTAGAGAAAAAAAAGTGTCACGTGCAAGAGATGGATGTACCACAATATAACATGGATAAGATTAGCATAGATGTTTCAGAACCATATCCGACAGCCCGATCGGGGAATGAATACATTGTACATATTGTTGATATGTTGTCGAACTGGCCAGAGTGCTTTGCGGTAAATGAAGCAACTGGGAAGAACATAGGAGTCATAATGATGCGACAGTTCATACCCAGACGTGGCTACCCTACACCATAGTAGTGGACAACGGGACATTATTTACGGGGAATTCATTTCAAAACTTCCTCAAGGAGATGAACATAGAACATATCAAGACCGCTCCATATTCTTTACAAAGCAAGAGGAAAAATTGACGCCTCCGTGATACGTTACATAACATCATTTCGAAATATATGCAGGATAGAGACGGTGATTGTGATGTACATCTTCCGCATGCAGTACAAGCAATCCGAGTCAATAGAAACGACTCTACTAAGTTCTCCCCATTTTAAATGCTTTATGGTAGGGAACCAGTACTGCCGATGGATACGCTATTGAAACCTAGAAGAACGTATTATGGAGAAAGCCATATTGAAAATCTGATGATGTTCAAATATAATGCACACATGATGGCAATAAAGAACATGAAGGAAGCAGCGCAAAGGAGGAGAAATAAAGCCAACAAGAACGAGACATTACAAGAGTTCATTCCGAGAGACATAAGTTGCTACAAAGTCCAGGGTAGAAACAACAAGTTCGGAAACAAATGGACCACCGGATGTAAGGTGTTAAGGTGACTATCTAACACCACATATCGAACCGCGAAGGGAAATAGTGAGATAACATCACATGTGCAACATCGAAGGAGTCAGGAGAAGGAACCTGTAATCGGTCCAACTCCGGATGCTAGTAAGAGGAGAACGCATTTCCAACCGCTGCCGGGAGAGAGGGAAGAAAGAGATACACGAAGCACTAATAACACACCACTCAATGCACACAGGACGGAAACAACACCTAAAGTAAGTGACTGGAATAATTTTAACAGGATAGGAGACAACGGGTTAGTAGTAACGGATGAAATAGAAGTTATTCTTAATGAAGATGATGGAAAGACACCAGCGGGCCAGCAGATTGTGAGAATAGTCCAGGTTCATGCAGAACCACGGATAACACCTAGTTGGTAAACCCATCCCCACCAAAACATATACTGAGAACAGGAGGAGATAGCGACCTGCGGAAGGCACATAGATCAGGCGATAAAAGAAGAGGAAGTGATAACAGGAGATATGCCAGATGAAGATAGGAGAAAGATAATGCAGGATGCACAGATAAGGACTCATTAAACAATTTTAGAAGAGAAGAGGGGAATTAGAAATGAGAGGAATAAGGCTGAGACAGAGGTAGACGCGCCTTATATGCATACTAGAGCGCCAGAGCAAAGGAGAAGTAGAATGCAGGAAAGACACATATTGCAGGATAGAGAAGAGAGCTTATAGAAACATAAGCAGCAGAGAAATACAGAGCAACACATTATTACAGAAGAACCTCAGGACGTGGAAAAACGTCAGCTAAAGATTCAGATACTCAGAAAGAGATGGAGGAGGATAATAAACGAGGGATGAATAGACGGTATACGTCATAAGACGATTCTTCGGATTATATAAGGCGCCTTGCAAAGTTGAGATATGTAGAACAGGTGGAAGTGAGATCAAGGAGGAATAATAAGGCAAGAAATGGTGGCGCAGTGGAAAGTAAAGGAGATACAATGAGAGAAGATTCATAGTGAGTATACATCTAAGGTTGCAGCGGTAGCTGAGTCTTGAGGAGACAAGTATTAGCTTTTTGTACCCAGCATACATGTAGAGAACTGAGTACACCTGACCGATACGGTACTGCAGTAGAAGAGCAGATGAGTAACGGAGAGTAAGGAGGTAGATTAGAGGCCATGAGAGAATGGCGGACTTATAGTTGAGAAGCCGTAGAGCAGGACTGCAGTAATATGGAGTAATATAGAGATTGAGATGTTGAGAAGCCTTAGAGCTGGACGGCACACATAAAGAGAAATATAGAGTATTATGGAGATATTGAGAAGCCGTAGAGCAGGACGGCAGAAATAAGGTGAAGTAGGAAATATTATGGAGACATTGAGAAGCCGTACAGCAGGACAGTAGAAATATGGAGGAATATGGAGTATTATGGATATTGAGATTTTGAGAAGATTGGGATTTTGAGAAGCCGTAGAACAGAACGGCAGAGATTTGAGTAATAAGATGAAGTATGGAGATAGCAAGTTCCAGGGAGGGAACGAGAATTAGTGAATGTGAGGGTGAGAGGAAGGCGAGAAGTAAAGTATTGCAGCGGTAGTCTAGTTGTATGGAAACTAGATGCAATTTTTCTACACTGAACATACGGTGAGCTGAGTAGGTCTGAACGATAAACTACTGCAGTGGAGGGAAGAGAGGAAGAAGGCAAGTCACAAAGTAGTGACAGCAAAAGGAAGATAGAGAACAGGAATTATGAGTTATAGGAGCATATGGGGAAACTGAGTGCCATAGAGGAATAGCGAAGACATAGAAGTAAAGGAGGAATTAGAAGTGATAGTTCCGGAGGGTCTTGACATATGGATGCACGTCATGGGCAATGACTACAACCCACAAAAGCCAGATCCAAACCTCAGAAATGAGGTATCTGGGGAAGGTGGTTGAAGTAACAAGAAGAGACATGGTACGCAACCAGATGATACGTCAAGGCCTTAAATCCCACCCCCTGCAGACCCAAGTAGAACAGTCCCAACTAAGATGGTTTGGCCATGTCTGCAGAATGGGAGACGATCGGCTACCACGACAAGCATGGGACACAAAGAGCCAGGGATCCAGACCGCCAAGACGACCCAGAATCTGCTGGGAGGACAACATTAGGCAATCTTTGAAGGACCGAGGACTAGAATGGAACAAGGCCAGGAGGAAGACAGCCGATAAGATGGTCTGGCGCTCTCTCTTCCAAACCTATACACCTCACGGTAGAAGGGGAACGACTAAGTAAGTAAGTAAGTAAGTTCCGGAGGGAACTGATAACGGATTTGAGGAGGATACAAAATGTTTCGGCAGTTTCCAGAGTCGTGTGAAGACTTTGTGAGAAGCGAGGCTTCTCCGTAAACATGAAGTTATATGAAATGGAGAGTTCAGAGGGAGGAAGGAGGAGAAATAATGAGGAGCTAAAGAGGAAATAGAAAAGGAGATAGAGGAAATAGAGGTTATATTTGAATACGGTTATGGAGTAAAATTTCATGGGGAAGATGGCAAGGATATCTAGAAGACATATGGAAGATGGCAAGGATATCTAGAGGACATATGGAAGATGGCAAGGATATCTAGAAGACATATGGAAGATGGCAAGGATATCTAGAAGACATATGGAAGATGGCAAGGATATCTAGAAGACATATGGAAGATGGCAAGGATATCTAGAAGACATATATGACAAAGATGAAAAGCCATAGACGACAGGGCAAGAATAATTGAAAAGGAGATTAAGAGGAAAGCCATGGAGGACATGGCTGAATTATAAGAGGATGAGGAAAATGAAAAGAGTATGAAGAAGATGAAAAGCCATGGACGGTGGCAAAGAGGATAATACAATTATCAGAAGGATTATAATGAAGGCAATAGAGGGAAATGATAAATGAGGATTAATGGATTAAAGAAGTTGAAAGTCTGAAGAGAACAAATGGAGTTAAGTGGAAATAGAGAAGGGGCGGAGTTATATAAACGACAATACGGAGTCATATGAGAAACCAGGAAAATGGGAGGAAATGAAATAAGATATACAATTATATACGGAACAGAAGAAAGGATCGGGAGAAGGAAATTTTACGTGGAATATAATAGGGAGAGAGAAACTAAGAGTTGAGGAGGAAGACGTACGAAACTGGGTAAAAGAGGATCGAGAATAGGAAGGAGTATACGCACATACACGGGGTAATGGACAATGGAGTAAGCAATGGTCCGAGGAGGAAAGGTGCGCAACTAAGAGAAGGACAAAACTGGATAGGTGTTAGGGAGAATTTCAGAATTTTGAAGTAATTCGAGTAGATACCGCAGCCCAGGGTCAGTGATAGTGGAATTTAGTTGGGGTTAGCATACAGTAAAAGTGACCATGACGGTTAATGTGTCACGTACGTAATGTATATAACGCAGTAACAGATAGTTACTCAGGAAGCTAGAATGAATGTGAAGAAGGATGGTAACACTAGGGTATGGGAGTTTTAGTAAGGTTGGGAGTAGGGATATTATATGGCTTGTTGGTAAAGAGTGTTATGGCCTATGAAGAGATAAGGGTATTTGAAAGACATAGAGGCTGAATTTGCAAAGTTTTTTGACCGGGTAATCACAGGTGATTGGATAATGTAAACGTAGAGTAAGAAGATAGACTGTTTTGATTATGATAGGAAACTCTTTACAGAGCGATACAACAGGAAGCAATCTGATCATCAGAAGAAGTACCCCCATCCGACAAGTGTTTCGGCCCGATTACTCCTTTACACTCTAAGGGGGGCGGGCCCACTTTGGTCATGACTCCCAAGCGTCTCAGCTTCCTGTTGTCTTGTATCAAAAATGAACCCATTTCACTTACGGTAGCAACTTTTAATCCACAACGCCAGCCGTGGGGACCATTGTGAAAGTAACAAAGAGAAGACAAATTATTCCGTTCGTTCCGTCGCCCTTCACAACTAAGGACACACACTGAGACACGAGCGAGCAGCCAACGAGCCTTAGCCACTGTGCGCCGCAAGCCACTGAAATTCTGTACCTGACACACTCCCTATAGTATACATCGCCTGTTGCCCCAGAGTCGCAGCCCTTTCACTAGTACACCAGAAAATCTCAGCGCTGTGGACTTAGAAAAATTTTGGTGTTTTCTGTACCGCAGCGTTTATTGTCACGATTTCCATTGCCCATTGCGGTTGTTCCACAGCCAGCCTGATGCCTTTTCGGCAGTTTCGCTAAGTCTCTTCAGTGCCCTTGTTCTAGACTGTCCCTTCAGCCCCAACAGTTTCAATAAATCATACACTGATGCAGCCACAAGCCCTCTTGCGCCCACTTCAACCGCCATTGATTGAGCTGATATTTTGACCAGTTAATGTGGCAAATTGCATTATGTAAGATGTGAAATATTGATGAAATGTTTAAATTATAATGATGAGATGCATATGAACTTGTAGAAATGGAGACTTACCAGTTTGGAACATGTCAGTATTGTAGTGAGTATTGGGTTTGATTGTTTGTAAAATGTTTTTTTTCAGCTGGAGAAGATGTGTAACAGGCAGTGCTAGACAGTACAAAACAGATAGTTTGAGGGTACATAAGGTGGTTAACGGACTGTGTAATTTTGTAAAAAAAAAAGGGGGGGAGAGGGGGGGAAGGGGTAAATAGTAAGAAAGCATTTGACCGGACGGGAAACAACACGGTGATTTCCGTTTTGGAATTTAGTTCGGCATTTTATTTATAAAGTAAATTCAGTCCAGACATTATAGTGTAACTGTTTTGCATAGTGGTATTTAAGTGATAAAGGAAAAGAAGGGTTTATGTGTTTTGAGCTTAGTTAGCAAAGGGAGACGACTTTAAATTACGTCCCTTGAGGGTTTAGTTGAGTGACCGAAAAGCAGGGCGCACTTGAAAAGTTTTGTTAGGGTGAACACTTTTAGCGTAGAACGGGTGTAATGAAAATCAGCATAAAATAGAAAATCAATCAGCTTTTGAACGCGTCTAGCGTTGAACAAGCTAGTTTGCTTGCTGTGTGAAAATGTTACAGTGATGAGCGAGGTCTGTAATGGTACATTCGGGCAAATAAGCCCCTGAGGTGGTTGGGCTCTGTGATCACAGAACAAGTATTAAAATCGTTTGCCTGGCCATTCAGCTGCTCGAGACATCACTCTTGTGGTAGAGATTGTTTGCTGGTGTCAGCTGTTTTCATATTTCAAGGACAAGAATGTAAGTTGTGTTTTCATGAAGTGGGAGAAGTTTTCAAGGTCCCGAGGTATGTGAATATACCAGCCTAGATGAAGTATAATAAGCTAGACAGCTACTAGAGATAAAGTACAAAATAATAGACAGTAACTAAAGATGAAGTAGGGAAGCGTAGACTGTTGCTGAATGTTACATCCCTGACGTTTGGCCAGTCACTACATATACGCTATCAGCACTAGACAGAAAATAACAGACAGTCAGATCCATCATCAAGAGACAGTAGAGAATATTGTACCACAGTGGTTCTCAAGCCACGACTACCTAGAGATCATGACATCATTGAAACGGTGGTAGCGACAAATGAATATAGAGTGAAAAGGCACGTGTAGAGAATGACTTGTTTACGACTTTTTGATGTTTTGAATTTTCTCGGATGTAAATGAACGTTCCAGTTTATCGTTCACCGCTGTCAGCGTGAAGATCATTTATCACTAGTCAAGGAAAAATCATCAGTCTTCTGTACTGTCTGTTTGTTGTGGTCAACAAGCTTTTGTCCAAAGCATTTGTTCGTCACCATCTGCAACTATCCTTGTTCTGGACAGTGATCGAACAACACTATACATAGCCATATTTTGTTGGTGCACGTGACCAGTCCTACACTCACAGAATCAGCAGCGCACGGTCACATTATGCATTTTATTTCGAAGAGAGATTTAAAAATAAAAATAACAAAAGCAGTTTTCAATACGAAAACCACGAAGGTTTAAACTAATTAATTTCACCAATTATTTGAAAATACAAATGTTAGTGTCTGACGTACGAAACACTTGGTACAAGTAGTGCTAAAAATTGCAATTATCAGAAGTTGTCAGTAGTATATGAAAATAGTCACACAAAAGCAGGCACGCTCAGTTTCACACCACAACACTACAATTATAGCAACGTAATTTAAGCAACACTGAGATAATTCGAATTAAAAATAGTAAAAAAATCAAGCAAGTAAAAAACAAAAAAGCCAATGCAATAAGAGTGTTCTAAGAAAGTAACAAAGTACTTATTACTTTAGGCGTTACCTTAATCAACTAAATTACAGGGAAGACACGGCTATAGTCGCAGGGAGTAATTCAGTGAGAAAATATAAAAAGCTTGTCGATGTGAATTTACGTTGTGCAAAATACGATGAGAGTCAACGAATTCGATTGATGCACTGACATAGTGAGTAGCTAAACTTGATTATTTGATCTTGATACCTTGGTGAAACACTTTTTGAATACGTTATCTTGATATTTAAACTCGTAAATGTGTGAGTATGTCATCGTGATTAAGGAAATACGGTTTGACGGAGTGAGTTGAATATATATATATATATATATATATATATATATATATATATATATATATATATATATGTATATATATATATATATATATATATATATATATATATATATATATATATATATATATATATATATATATATATATATATATAGATATATATATATATATATATATATATATATATATATATATATATATACTTACTTACTTAAGATTGCATAAATACTTCGGACAACATCATATATACTGTAAGTAAGTAGTCGTAAGTAAGTAAGTATATATAAATATATATATATAGTCCCAGTCTTGACATATGGATGCGAGTCATGGACATTGACTACAACCCACAAAAGCCAGATCTAAACCTCAGAAATAAGGTATCTGAGGAAGGTGGTTGAAGTAACAAGAAGAGACATGATCCACAACCAGACGATACGTCTAATCCTTAAATCCCACCCCCTGCAGACCCAAGTAGAACAGTCCCAACTAAGATGGTTTGGCCATGTCTACAGAAGGGGAGAAGATCGGCTACCACGACAAGCATGTGAAACAAAGAGCCAGGATCCAGACCCCCAGGACGACCCAGAGTCCTCTGGGAGGACAACATTAGACAATCTTTAAAGGACCGAAGACTAGAACGGAACCAGGCCAGGAGGAAGACAGCCGATAGGATAGTCTGGCGCTCTCTCTTCCAAACCTCTACACCTCACGGTAGAAGGGGAACGACTAAGTAAGTAAATACATATATATATATATAGATGATGAGGAAATAGAAAATGTCACAAATTTTGAATATCTTGGCTCCATAATTAACAACAATGGAGACTGCTCAAAAGAGGTCAGAAGGAGACTGGCCATAGCAATGCAGAGGTTAAATAAAAAGAAGAACCTATGGCATAACACAAGCAAATTAATAAAAGTAAAACTTATGAGAACGTGCATCTTTCCGTTAGCAACATATGGATGTGAATCATGGACCATTACTCAAACATTAAAGAAAAAAATCGAATCTTTCGAAGCAAAGTGTTACAGAAAAATTGTCAGAATATCGTGGACCAAGAAGAAGAAAAATATAGACATCCTACACGACCTGAACATCGAGGAAAACTGGCTCATAAACAATATCACGTCCCGGAAACTGAAATATTTTGGCCACATTAAACGCCATAGTGGCTTAGAGAGAATTAATATGAAACAAATATAAAGGTATGTTATCAGGCACTCGCAGGAAAATAAAGAAGTAGAACACCAGACAACAGAAAAACAACAGACATGAGTGGCTTACCCAGGATTTGAACACTGGACCTTCCGTGCGACAATCCCGCCTAGCCATGCAAGTGAATCACACTATCCTCCCTGCCATCTACGCATCATCAAAAAATGATGTTTCAATGGCAGGTCATCAGTACGAACCACAATACACGACACCGGAAGTCCACCATGCGCAGTTCAGCCTATTAATGACGCAATCACTTCTGTTGTATCTCTATGCTGCAGTATAGGCCAATCAAACAAGACAAGGACCTTAATACTGTGTCCAGTAAATGATAGTAG
>JAMPIV010021372.1:140000-230000 GCA_024509875.1 Oreohelix idahoensis
ATCATCAGCGAATAACAAGTCTCTATTAGTGCCTTTTCCGATTTTTGTTTTTGCGTTCAACCTTGCGAGAATGAAGAGACGGCCACCTGACCTAGTGTGAAGGCATATTCCTTCAGTTACTTCTCTGAACGCATGTTTCAAGATTAATGCAAGAAAGTTCCTGAGTAGGATTGAAGCCAGAACGCAGCCTTGTTTAATGCCGCTGCGTATGTCAAATGGCTGTGATGCGCTTCCAGCATATTGGGCTGTTCCTTTCATGTCCTAACCAGTGGCGTATTCTCTATGTGTGCTGTGCGTGCTGCGCACACCTATGCCCGAAAGAAAATAAAAATTTAATGTATTATTCTATACAATATTTATCTTATAATGTTCTGCTTTCGGACCGCACGCATAAGGATAACGGATTTTTCCGAATAGAATCTACGAGTATATCTAGTTTCAGTTTCCCAGACGCGTTTTATAGTGCAGTTTTTTTTTGGTTGGTAGCAATCGCCCGAAGTTTCTCGGGTAATTCCGTCACTATGCGTGCGGCACCTTTCGGTTTTACGTTTGAAGACTGGTTTATGGGGATCGGGGTCATGGCCAGATACGTCAATACAATACGAACATGCGTGCGGTGGTCTTGCAGCTCTCGAGCTGTAAAAATCGGCTGTGTCCAAGTCCAGTGTTTTTTGTGATTAATTTTTGTAAGTTGCCGGGAATGCAGATTATTACAGTGACAGTGAGTTTCAAGTTGTAAGTTAATTAGTATTTCGGAGATAATTGACATATACCCCTAATAACTTAATAACTATCGTTGCATAATTGAATATAGTTGGTTTTTAAATTAAGAGGGGAAGAAGTTAAATAGTAGGCTTACATATTCATTTTAAGTAGCAGCACGCCTAGCTCGCATTACCAGGATACGCCACTGGTCCTAATGTAATTTAGCAGGGCAGTCTTTATTCAGGAGGATTTAGTCCATCCCTACTAAACTTGTCAAATATCTTTGTGAGGTCTATAAAGGCGATATATAGAGGTCTTTTCTGTTCTGTTGATTTTTCCAGAAGCTGGCAGAGAGAAAAGATCATGTCTGTTGTTGATATACCAGCTCGGAATCCGCAATGTGACTCTGGATATATGCGCTCAGCTAACTTGCGTAGTCGCGTTAAGATTATTCTGGCAAAATACATACCAATAATACAAAGAAGAGACCATCATCTGTGGTTATGCGATCACTTCTGACTCGTTTATTGTTATACAGTGTTACAATCTTGGCATCTCGCATGCCTTTAGGAATATTTTGTCTCTTCCCAGCACAGCACCTTATGCAGGGGATGTAATAGCGTGCTCTTATTGCATTCGATTAAATCGGGAGGAATACCATCACTGCCTGGTGCTTTGCCAGAAGCCAAGCTGTCAATGGCCTTGCTGAGTTCGTCTAATGTCGGTTCAGCATTCAGCTCCTTAATAGTTGGCAGCATTTGACAGCATCAAGGGCTGCAGGCGTGACGGTATTTTATCTAGCGTAAAGCTCTTCCTCTGCTTACCCTTATCGGTTAGCATCTCTCAGCTGATAATTTTTAGCGGTGCCTTCTTACTTTTTTTGAGGACCAAGGGCTTTCTTTATTTCGTCATACATGTGTCTAGTGTTGCCTGTTTGCGATGCGGTCTGGACACTCTCAATAAGCTGGAATCAATAATCATTTACACAACGTCGAGCTGTTAATTGAACTTTGCTTATTGTAGCCTTCAGGATCTATGGGGTTCTAGCACTCGGTGAACATTTGTATTCAATCGCAGCACTGCGCTTAGCTTCAGTGACAAGTGTCATCACATCTATTGAAGCATCAAACCAGTCGTTTTCTTACCAAAGCTGGCAAGTGCAGTATTTACAATGGTGTTCCGCAGGTGCTCCCAGTTCTATGTACCAGTTTCACCACTCTGTGGGCTACTCAGCACTTTCTTGAAGGTCGTGGTAAATTGCGCGATCATGACAGGGTCTGACATGTTGCTGGTATCGATGCGTGGTTTCCCTTCATATCTGACACGATGCTATTTTCTTGGTTGTGCTCTGATTTCACAGGACAGAGTGATCTGTATCACAGTCTGCATTATTGTACGAGAGAGTGAAGAGCACAGACCTAAGAAATGGCCTTCTGGAGAGAATCAAATCCAGTTGATGCCAGTGCTTGGATCGTGGGTGTCTCCATGACACCTTATGCTGTGGTTTTGTCTGAAAGTAGGTGTTGGTCGCTCAGAGGTCGTGATGGACACACAACACCAAGAGCCGTTGTCCATTTTTATTGAACTTGCCAATATCAAACTTGCCCAGACATGACGGCCATGAAACATTATCGGCACCAAAACTATCGTTAAAGTCACCAAAGAGAACAAGCTGTTCTTTCCTGGGTGTGCTTTCGGTGACTGCTGCTAGGTTCTCTTAGAACTTATCTTTAGCTTCTGAGGAAGAGTACAGAGTAGGAGCGTACACACTGACAAGGGTGATGGCACCTGCACTAGTTTGCAGGCGGAGCGTTAACAGGCGTTCTGATCCATTCTCACCTGGTTCAACCATTTAAGGTAGCGATCTTTTTACCACAAAACTTACTCCGTGCTGTCTAGTTTTATTAAGATCTTTCCCTTGCCAATAAAATGTGTATTCCTTCTTGCTCACCATTCGTGAGCCTGCCACGTGCGTTTCATGAAGTGCTGCTATATCCACCTGAAGTCGTTTGAGATCGTCATTGATTATGGCTGTCTGCCTGACATCGTGTATGTCCTGTAATTTTTCGAATAGTCCAGTCAACATAGGCTGGACATTCCAGTATCCCAATCTGATAGTTTGTTTATTTCTATTACTTCTTGGTTTGTGATAATTTCTTAGTGCAAACATTTCTGTCCCAATGGGGAAAGCATACAGTGGCCGGACAACACCTAAATAGCTTGGGGCTGCCCAGCTTGAACCGGTAGCTGTCCAGTGAGGTCCTAGAACCTCACCCATTGTCGGAAGTAGCCCCTGGCGCCATGTTCTACGCCAATTGGGCAACATGCTTATAACCGGTAACTGCTACTTCCCGTGTTTTACCGACATCTATAGATTGATGCTGGAGTGTTATCTCCAAGGCTTGAGGATGGGCACAGCTATAAGAAGATCAAGCTGAAGCCCGCGCAGCATGTACCCCATCTCTACGCAGCCGGTAGATGCAGAGGAACCGCAGTAGCCGATACAGTTTGGTACTAGCCACGTCGCTAGGGTTGCCAGAATAATGTCGAATCATGATTAGACTGCTTTAGGTACTCCGACTCCGGATTTGTCCTCAGGGTTTACTCCCAAAGACTTTCCTATAAATGGATATTTCCTCCAGGCAGCGGTGGTTTTAATTTAGAGTGTTAATTCTCTTCTTTTTCTTTGATCCTTATCTGCCGACCGTCAAAGCAGTCAGTGACCATTACGCCTGGTGGCGTCTTGTAGGGCAACAACAAATTGATTCCACTTTGCTCGGTCGGCGGCCATCCTTCGTACAGTGCCCCAACTCTGGTTCATTCTTAGCATCTCAGCCTCCACAGTCCTCCGCCAAGTTGTTTTTGGTCGGTCTCTCTTTCGTTTTCCTTCGGGGGTCCATAGCATAGCTGTTCTTGTGATAACATCAGGGTCTCTTCTGAGGACATGGCCAACCCAGCTCCAGCGTCTGCCAGCTATGATGGTGTGCATGTCCTCTTGTGCAGATGTGGGAAGTGATCACCATTTAGTAGTAGCAAAACTGAAAGTGAAACTAAGAAGGTCTGGACCAACTGTAACATCACAGAAAAGGTTTGACATCAGTAAATTGAAGGACCCCCTTACCAGAAAAGCCTTTGCGGCTGACATAAAGAAACGATATCAATTTGCCAAAAGTCAGGAAAAGACATTGACTGATGATATAGACTAGAAATCCAACACCATTTCAACAATATATAAGGAAAGCAGCAAATCATGCTTGGGATTCCAGGAAAGGAAAAAGCAAGACTTGATAACACCAGAAACATTAAACACCATAAAACTGAGAAAGGAAATGAAAAGAAAGAAAACAGAAGCGAAGTCCCCCAGGTTAAAGCAACAATATAGCGAACAGTACAGTCAACTGGACAAGGAAGTTAAACGCCAAACCCGAGCCAACAAAAGCGATTTCCTAGACGATCTTGCAAAACAGGCAGAAGAGGCAGCACTGAGAAATGAACAAAGCACAGTATACAAAATAACTAAATTCATCAGCGGAAAACGAGGTGCAAACAATATTACATTAGCAAGAGATAAGCAAGGAAATCTCACCACGACAGCAGAGGGACAGGAAACAAGATGGGCAGAGCACTTCAGAGAAACTCTGAACAAGGAACCACCACAGACACAATTGAATGTTCCTGAGGCTGAAAACGATCTAGATGTAAATACAGACATTCCACGAAAAGAAGAAATCATCACAGCAATCAAAGGGTTAAAGAACGGAAAAGCTCCTGGCCATTATAACTTAAATGCAGAGCTATTTAGGACGGACCCTGAGCTAGCAGCAGAACTATTAGAACCGCTATTTGCACAAGTCTGGAAAACGGGGACAACACCATCAGAGTGGAACAAAGGAATAATTGTCAAATTGCCCAAGAAGGGAGATCTTGCAGACTGCAATAATTGGAGAGGAATCACTCTTCTCTCAGTTCCCAGTAAAATACTAAGCAGGATAATTATACAGAGAATTTCGAAAGCAGTAGACCAAAAACTGAGGAAAGAACAAGCAGGATTTAGAAAGAACAGAAGATGTGTAGATCATATATTCACTCTCATGAACATTATAGAGCGGTGCTCAGAATGGCAAAGACAACTGTACATTAATTCCGTTGATTTTGAAAAGGCTTTTGACAGCATACATAGGGACAGTTTATGGAAAATACTGAGTTCTTATGGAATTCCAAGCTGCATAGTGTCAATCATAAAAAGCCTCTATGCCAACTTCATGCGTAGTGTTGGGCAGAGCACCCTAACCTTTGAGGTGAAGACGGGAGTATGACAGGGATGTCCCTTATCAACCACTCTATTTTTAACAGTCATAGACTGGGTGATGCGCCAGACAACAGAGGGCAGTCCAAGAGGAATAAGATGGACTACATTTTCTACATTGGAAGATCTGGAATATGCAGATGACATTGCACTACTAGCGCATTCACATCAACACATCTAGGAATAAACGGATAGACTTAATAAGTTTAGCCAGCAGGTGGGCTTGAACATCAATTTAAAGAAGTCAGAGGTCATGACGCTCAATGTGACCAACCCTGAGCCCATATCAGTAAGGAATCAGCAACTGGTACAGACAGACACCTTCACATACCTAGGATGCATAGTAACACCAGACGGCGGGGCAGGCAAAGACATCAACATCAGAATGAATAAGGCAAGAACAGCCTTGTTTAGCCTAAACAACATCTGGAAGTCCTCTCAATACAGCACAAGCACAAAATTAAGATTATATCAGAGCTGTGTGCTTTCTGTGCTTCTCTATGGTGCGGAATGCTGGAGAGTTACAGAGAAGGAAATGTCGATATTGTCCCCTTTTTACACAACATGCCTAAGAAAAATTCACCGAATCTTTTGGCCAAATACTATCACCAACCAAGATCTGCTTACTGGAGCAAGCAAGAGGACATGCACACCATCATAGCTGGCAGACGCTGGAGCTGGGTTGGCCATGTCCTCAGAAGAGACCCCGATGCCATCACAAGAACAGCTATGCTTTGGACCCCTGAAGGAAAACGAAAGAGAGGCCGACCAAAAACAACCTGGCGGAGGACTGTGGAGGCTGAGATGCAAAGAATGAACCAGAGTTGGGGTACTGTACGAAGGATAACCGCCGACCAAGCAAATAGGAATCAATTTGTTGTTGCTCTACAAGACGCCACAAGGCGTGATGGCCACTGACTGCTTTGACGGTCGGTGGCTAAGGATCAAAGAAGAAAGAAGAATGTCCTCTTGCTTGCTTCGAGTAAGCAGATTTTGATTGTGATGGTATTCGGCCAAAAGATTCGGAGAATTTTTCTCAGGCGTGTTGTGTGAAAAGATAACAATTTCGACATTTCCTTCTCTGTAATTACTTCTCTTAGATAAGCTAAAAACCAAGGATCACGATCCCTATTTGCCCAAAGCTTCTCGTTTTAAGGGGCCAGTGACTCATCTTTGCCCATTCTCCCGTCAGTGGAAACAGTTAAGCTGTACTCAAACTGAGCCATACATGAAGGCAGGCAGCTGGGCTTGGTTGTCACAGGCTATTTGAAGTGCGTGTCATAGTTGCATTTATCTGCAGTGAGAGCTTATCCTCACTACAGCTCCCGACTATAACAACCTTTGGAAAAGCTCATTCTTACCCGCGAGCCGTATGGTGCGCCAGACTGTCCTTTACTATAACCCATTGGCGCATCCTGCGCGAGGGTGATATGTGTCGTACATGAGCGGAAATTTAAAAAATAAGTGGCCATAGTGTGTTCATATCATGTAAATACTTCCTGGTGAACAACCTATTATGAACTGATAGAGAAACATTTATACTGGTGCTTAGTTGTTGCATACTTTTATAAATTTATGATATCATAGGGCTGTTTCTTTATAAATAGCATAGTCACTTGTATAACATTCGTAAACTATTCACGAACCAACCTCAATATATAATTTCTAAATGAATTTTAGCGATTTCGTTAGCGATAATAACCTATTTTCAATTCCGATAAGGACGTTGAACAAATATGATATTTTTATGTAATAAATTAATTCATTTGCATGGGACAGAAATGTGTACGTGAGATTCCATTTCAGAAATATGTGACCTCATTAAAAAAAAGTGTACATAAATTGTAATTTTTAATTGTATTTTAATCACATTTCTTGAATAAGTTGTAACCATATACGTTTCAATCCCCAGTTTTTTACTACCAGAATATTAAGTAGAGCTAAAATATTTACGTGTGTGATAAATTAGCGAAAAAGCCTTATCGCCCTATCTTTTCTTTTATTTTTCTTGTTTTACGAGTATTTTCTCCCACGTTTTGCAATTTCATTTGTATACTGTAATCTTCATTACTCGCTACTGGTATCTATAGAACCACATTTGTTCTTTCATTGGTGATACATTCTTTTGATTCAGTTCCTACCTTGTTAAACACATCTGGTTTCACGAGGAGAGCGCGGCTGACACAAAAGATTAGTCTAAGTCGTTGTTTAAACACAACACGGTCACCGTCGCGCACAATACAACAGACCCGGCAACAACGAACACCAGGAGTATGATATCAAAGGCCCTCGACGTGGAACAACAACTTTTGCTTCCAGATGGAATACAATAAGCCCGGCACGACAAAGGGACTTGTTAGCAAGAAAGCGGCAATGGACCCAGGGAAGAAAAGCCGCCGCCAGCAGCTTAGAACAACCGTTGACACGCGGGGCGAAAGACAAACAGAAGTTGACTTAGGGATTTGTGACTGTTGATTTTCTTTGCATCTGTTTGTCATACATCACGGCATTAAAAGTTGGTAGCGAGTGGCCCACCCACTTTTAGACTGACAGAGGACAAGAGAGATTCTAGGTAGGAGAGACCAGATGGACTCTTATCTATTGGTTGTATGGGCGGGGTTTCACGTCGCAGGCAAGATTTGGGAACATATAAGCGACTTCGGAATACATATCCCTCGCAGTTCGTCAGAGAGATGAGTCCAGTTTTTTTCATCATTGTGGTGTAGAGAAAAATCTCTAAAGCATAGCCTGCACTTAATTCAGTTTGGATAAAATATTTCACATCTGTGGTGTCTTGTCTTCTTAATGGATTTTGCGAAGGGACAAAACAGGTTAGAAGATCTTATACAGATTATTAATACATTTTTCTTATTTTTCATTCATTTTAACCTCAAAGCTAAATGTGCAAAGATAGTTTTTCAATTAATTCGTTTTATAAATGATTAATAAAGTTACAAGATTTTCCTCTAAGATGATAGGCTGATAAGAAGTAATTAATAGTACATACTTCACCTTCATCTAGCTTGTTAAATCACTATCACAGTCATCTCATGCAGAATACATTTAACATCATTAGAATCGAACTCATAGAGATCAATAGTGAGTTGTACTGTAGAATAAATGAAAGTAAACCAGTGATATTAAGTGTGAAAACGTGCGAAGACTTTTGTATATTGTCAGTCCATCAGAAGTCCGAGTCTACACGCTACGTGTCTGACGTCTAACCAAAAAAAAGTTATCAAAAAGGACATTTGGCTAGCAGAATTTTGCCACAGGACATCTTTCATTCCTCAAATACAAAGGAATATTTCTCGCACGCGATTAAGACGGTGGACGCAGAATTTTTCGGCACCTTATATCACGTGCGCGCAAGTTCAGTACATAGTTATATCAAGTTCAAATCACTCGAAAGCTTACTACAAGAGTCAAGCTAAAGCTCACAATTGATTACTCATATCTTGTTCAGCTCTATCGGAATCTTACTATCTGAAGTCAAGCTAAAGAGCTCAAAAAATGAATCTCATATTTATACCAAGTGCAACACACTCTTAAGCGCAATCTATGAATCAGACTCCAAAGTATATTTTGTGAATCACGATTACATACTCAAGGTAATGAGTCTACATATCAAGAACATTTCGTGAAGTAATCCAGTCTAGCCAGTACCCTTCGGAGATTAGGCAACCAATATTTTTCATACGACAACTGTTAACTGTTGATCAATGCTACAACGATACTGTTTTACAGTGAAGGACTGCATATGGTCAACGTTCTGAGTAGAAACAAAAGTTTTTATCAGAACGTCCTCGACTAAGAGACACACCACTCGACATACCTTAAAACAACTTGGAACATTCTATGTATACATGTGAATCATTCTACCCGGTTGAATCATTTAGAGAAACATAGACTATGTAGATTACTCACCATTTCGGTAACATGTATCATAACACACCATCATCATTTCGCTTTACACAAGCTCATTCTCCTATTTAATTAATTACAATATTAATGTCTGATCTGTGTGTTTTTGTGTGAATCGTCTTTTACTATCATCACGTTCTAACCACTACTAACGCTATATCTGTAGAGGTTTAATAAATAAACCCACTAATCGTTTGATCATTATCTAGTTTGTATCACTTGTGCTGTCGATGTTAAATATTTACATATAAGTTAATTCCTACTCTCAGATGAAGTTAGGGGCTTTTTCTGTTACGGGATGTAAGGGCAGAAGCTAAGGTCGTGGGGAAACAGAAATCTTTCCATAATTCAGTAGAAAACCCTGTCCAGTGGAAAGCATTCACATTCTCTTATTCTTGTCTTTATCTCAGATAAGTATCTATCCTTTCTTAACGAGCCAATTTCCGGAGACATCCTACTTAAAATTTCATAGGCTATTCCTGGCGAAAACTACTCTCGTAGTTGCCCCAAAACTGACCACACGACAACGTGTAAGTGAATAATTTTAATTCTTTTGATTTTTTTTCTACCCTTCACAAGACATAACAAACAATAATGACATCACATAAGACCTCAACATTGTTTCACAACATTCTGCAGCCAGTCGTAAAGTTTGATACATAATACATTTATCTACTAAATAAATACATATGTCTGCTGCCTGTTTTTAAAACATCACTTGGAGGGGGAAAAAATATCAGCATTTTGTGTCTTGGGTAAAAGCGAAAATCTGCCTGGGTTAGAATGAAAACAGTCTGTCGCACATTTAGCTTGAGGCTAAGTGTAAAAGACAATCATAAAATCTATACATTTTAAAATTATTGTCACTTATGCACGGGCCCTCGAGAGCTCAGGTCCCCTCGGCTTCAGCCTACTTAGACTAACGGATAATCAGGCCCTGGAGAGGAAGGGGCGTCAAGAAGATGTTTCCAAAATAAACAGTGGAACAGGCTTGGTACACATTTTTACTGCGATATATATTCAAATGTAACTGTGTGGTGTTATGCTTGTTTGTAACAAAACATAATGAACATTTGTTATAGCCCTTTATATATCTCGGCATTATTATAACTGTATATTCCACAAAGTAGAACTAGTGTGCAGATGTTGACACAAAGTAGAACTAATGCGCAAATGTTGACACAAAGTAGAACTAATGTGCAAATATTGACACAAAGTAGAACTAATGTGCAAATGTTGACACACACACAAAAACACATGGGGAAAAGAACTGGAGACAAATGACAATGATAAGGAAAACATGGAAAAACATTGACCCTGTTGACATGTGACATGAGGATTCTTGGTGCGTTGGTTGGAGATCTATCCTTTCTCAAAGCTAAAGGGAATAAATTAATGAAATAATAAATATTGCAAAAAATATGACGAAGATTTATTGTACGTACACGTCTTCTTTCCAGTAAATGGTAACATTTTTATTTCAGGATATCTAACTAATTTTACTGTTACACTGGATGGAACAAAGCCGTGTATCAATGAAATGAAATATAGAGTTACCAACAAAATAGTGGAAGTTACGTGTGGTATCAACGCGCCGTTAACCGGACTACGAGTGACAGGACCAGTAGCACCGACTGTCTGTTCTATCTACGTCAGTGGAGGTCAGATTTGTAACAGTTAGTTATTTATCATCACTATCGTCTTACTTTGTGTTGCTTGGTATGCACAAACACAAACACAAAACAGAGTTTACAATTTGCTCATTGTTGCTACATCAACTGTGCCACTTCAACATGCATACACGAATACATATTTATGGTATAACTTAAACTGATCTAAATTTCAAACTTTTAAGGGGGGAGGGGGGAGCTAGTTAAACGCTATTTTCGTTATTAATTGCAGGATTTCTATGACAATGCACAGACTTAACCTACATCAATCACAGACGTAACCTACATCAATCACAGAGTTAACCTACATCAATCACAGACGTAGCCTACATCAATCACAGACGTAACCTACATCAATCACAGAGTTAACCTACATCAATCACAGACGTAACCTACATCAATCACAGACGTAACCTACATCAATCACAGACGTAACCTACATCAATCACAGACGTAACCTACATCAATCACAGAGGTAACCTACATCAATCACAGAGTTAACCTACATCAATCACAGATGTAACCTACATCAATCACAGACGTAACCTACATCAATCACAGAGTTAACCTACATCAATCACAGAGTTAACCTGCATCAATCACAGAGTTAACCTACATCAATCACAGACTTAACCTACATCAATCACAGACGTAACCTACATCAATCACAGACTTAACCTACATCAATCACAGACTTAACCTACATCAATCACAGATGTAACCTACATCAATCACAGACGTAACCTACATCAGTCACAGAGTTAACCTACATCAATCACAGAGTTAACCTACATCAATCACAGAGTTAACCTACATCAATCACAGAGTTAACCTACATCAATCACAGAGTTAACCTACATCAATCACAGACGTAATCTACATCAATCACAGACGTAACCTACATCAACCACAGAGTTAACCTACATCAATCACAGACGTAACCTACATCAATCACAGACGTAACCTACATCAACCACAGAGTTAACCTACATCAATCACAGACGTAACATACATCAGCCACAGAGTTAACCTACATCAATCACCACAGATACGCATAAGGAAGAGTTTAATTGTATTGTATCATTGGTTGTCATGGAAACGGCGGCCATATTAGATTCTATTCCTTTTTTTGAATTTGCTAATTAGGTTTTTTTGTTTTGTTTGCTTATTGAGTATATCTATACCAAATTTAAACAAAATGTTTGTAATTGTATTTAAAAAAAATTGTCAGATTAGATATGTGGTAACGTAAGTAGATTTTGACGTATTCGACTCTAAAGTTTGTATCTAAACATAGTACCCATATGTTTCTCACTCTTAAAACATTATTTGCAATGAATCAAAATTTTGATAAGGTATCAACAATGAAATCTGAGAAAAGGGTTATTATTCTATGGAAATTCTGTGTGCCAAATCTCATTTTGATTGACTAAAAAATCTGCAAGTTAAAAGAACAAAAGTAACATAAAGCTGACGGCACATGTTCAAGTGTCTGCTTCTCATTTCACAAAGCACTGAGCATCAACAGACTTTCCCCATCTCACAAGGTTTTCAGACGATGGCAGGCCATACATTGATCAGATAATGAAGCTGAGTCTAACAGGCGCCATATGCCATATATCATTCCATGTCAAAGACTTTTGCAGAGCTCCTTCACATGTAGTCCATTGGCTTTGTTAGGTCTGCTGGTCAGCTCTTAGCATACTGTTATCCTTCTCAGCTTCTCGTACGTCTTGAATGACCATGTCTGCAGTCACATATAGGTAAACTCTTTCATTTAGGAGTTATAGTGATCTTTATTTATCTAGATCAGAGAAAGAAGCTCATGACGTAGGGAAATAGAAAAATGTCCGCGATTTATTAGGAAACACTACCTAGTGAGAGTATTGGCCTTCTCTTCTTATTTTCCTTAACTCGAATAGCTCTCTTTCTGTCTTCACGAGCCAAGTTGTAGAGACTTCCTTGACAACATTCAATAGACCATTCCTATCATACTGTAGTGGTGCGACCATTGGTATCCTGCCTGGTATACAATATTTATACGACACTCGTTCGATCTTAAACATCAACATCCATCTCTCTTATAAAGATAACAGTCCGCCATCGGTTTCTTTCATCACTAAACAGTTTTTTCTCTCAACTGGGTTGGAGAAGGCCCCGCTGACACCCTGCACCTCTCATGGAGCTGACAGTTTTCGACTGCGCTTTCTACTGTCTGTTTATTATCTCCACGTAGATACAGATCTGTCTTTTTAATTGTCAGTTTGTGGAACAGATGGTATCTGACTCTGCAATGGCCGATTCTCAGTCTTAAAATTATCACTTGATCTCTTCACGGTAATCGTATGCATGGTTCTGTATTACTGGAGCTTGGATGTTCCTTCTACCATTTTTCTCTATGTATTTCTCATTATTGCTTTTCTCTCTTTCTATGCCTTCTGTTTGGATTTACCATCCTCTATTTTTGGCAAATTTATCTGTCTTCTCATTTCCATATATCTTGCAGGTGGCGGTGATCCACTGTACATTTACTTTTTGGAACTCGTATCATGTTTCCACTAAGGCTTTTGTCAGGCTGCCTAATTCATTGTTTTTGTTGATTCTGAGAGCACTGATGACTGAAAGTCAGACCATGAGGAGCACTATCTTGTCTCTGGCAAGATTTTCGTTTTCCTTCATAGAAATTGAAGCTGTTGTTAATGCTTCTGCCTCCGACAATTTTGTTTGAGAAATTTCCAGTGGTCATCTATTAAATGTATTTGTGTATACTTCTCAGTCGGTCGTTTATGGCTCGATTTGATCTCATATTTTAATTATGTATTACTTTTGAAAAGTTTATTTTATATTCCGTCATTGGGTTTGACATAATTTTCATTCGCCTTGTTGCCAACAGAAATCTGGCTTGTTGAGGTTTTGTACTCGTTCATGAAATTTGAGTACATAATTACTTGTCCAACTCCCAAACTGTGAAACTTGTAATTTGAAGGTAATCAATAAAGAATTTGAGCTTCTCCCAAATGTGATCAAGACTGTTGATAGTTAACGACTCTCATTTTTATTAACGTCTACAACTCACATATATTTTACACATTGCTCTGTCCCGTTTCAATAATACACAGTAGATATATTCGATTAAGTATCATCTTTACGTACTGTTTCTGATACTACTGAATTCATGTATACTACTAGAAAAGCTTAATTCTGTATTTATCTCACACATCTTAAATTTCTGTCCGCCTATGTATTTATCCATAATCATTTACTGACATCTTGAATTTCTGTACATAATTTATAATATTCTTCCGTCCGCATTATATCACTTTGTATAATCTTGGTTTCTGACACCTTATAACTAGTCGACACTAATTCTTCTCAACACATGTTTATACTGATTCAAAGGTTACTAACCTTGGGAAAATCTGTCCACATATTTCTGGCAAAACATGCCTCATCCAAATTCTGAATTTCATATAATTATGAAAATGTGTTTCCCACACATATACTTGTAATGTTACGCTTATACTGGCGTCAATATAGACTCATATACATTATTAACACGTAGAACATTCTACACTTTGAAAAGTGGACCCTGCCACCTTGGCGGACATTGCGATTTCTCCCCCTGACGTAGGCATCGACCCCTCACGTCATCTTATGCTACCGTGCTTAGTCATACCTACAGAATATAGTTATCATTTTGTGACGTTCATTTTGGTTCGAAGCAATCCTTCTAAGAATAACGTTCTTAAAGTTGCTTCACCCCACGATGCACACTCAACACCATCAAAATACGTATTTCCTGTCCATTCTGTCTGTTGAGTAAACACCTACACCTCAACTTTGTGTAGCCTTTATTGCTGATCTATCTGTACATATATGCGTCAATTCTGTGGTATCTTTCTAATATATTCCATAGCTAGGTGTTTCCTCTCTGTGTCTATTTGATTGTCTTTCTTCATTACTTGAATGTACTGCTAGTTTTTAGGGAAGGGTTACTCACTCGTGATTCCATGGAACCCTATGATTCCTCGAGATGTGGCAATGAGTTTGGCGAGAGAGCGTGACTGAAAACTTCGTTTTTATTTAACTTCGCGCGCCGGGCGATGTTAGTGTTCGGAGTGGCTGGTAGTGACCGAACAGCACTGTATGGCAGAGAGCAATAAAACTGTGTCCATTCTCGGTTTTTTACGCTGGACAGGGGAGGGTGTTGATTAATGGTGTGCTCTGTATTGCATTAACTTGAATACGGTATGCTTATGGTGTTAGCCACTCTTAAGCTCATTCCTAAACTTACTTAGTCGTTCCACTTCTACCGTGAGGTGTAGAGGTTTGGAAGAGAGAGCGCCAGACTATCCTATCGGCTGTCTTCTTCCTGGCCTGGTTCCATTCTAGTACTCGGTTCTTCAAAGATTGTCTAATGTTGTCCTCCCAGCGGACTCTGGGTCGTCCTGGGGGTCTGGATCCCTGGCTCTTTGTTTCCCATGCTTGTCGTGGTAGCCGATCTTCTCCCATTCTGCAGTCATGGCCAAAGCATCTTCATCCCTAAAGACCATATTTAATTGGCATCTTGTACAGTAGAAATGTGGCGCAGTGGGTTCAACTCACAGGAATGAAAGAACGTTAAGTCCACAGTGACAGAGGTTGGGGTAACCTCACGGTTATCACTAGGGGCGCCAGCTAGCCACAATGCGAAAAGGGTGCAGTTTCATAAGTCTAACTTTGCTGGTTTCTACGGAATTTCATGCAAGACTTCTGTCATACATCCTCGTTGTGCGCCACCGATAACCTCCCCTCTCGGGGTCAGAACTAAACTGGCAGAGGATCTTGGAGCCAGTGGAGCCCTAAGAGATGTGGTGTGTAGAACTCACCATCGAGTGATATATTCTCTGACACCTGTCAATCCACTCCAAAGTCATGAGTCAAATGAATGACCCCAAGTCTAAAGTAGACCAATCTGCCGAGAGACTGAATGGCTGCTGGGTAAGCAGTCGCGAACATTGGCTGTCTGGAGGGCGAGCGGGCGGGGCGGCATCAGGCAGATTGACTCCCTCAGGACATACCTAGCCTCTTCGATGGCATGGTGGCTCTACCAGGGGGACGGAATATTTCCATCATTTATTACAAATACATCATGGGTATTTTAGCCACTCAGAATCATCGCAGGAGCTACGAAGATCGTATTCTGTCGTCGATACATGCAGCAAATTAAATGAATAAATACAAATGCAGAAGGAGAGTGTTGCGTACATTTAATGTCCGTAACAGGCGTTAACAGATATGGTAGTCTCAGATCTTATTGATCTGTGGTCCTGCCACTGTTATAAATATGTACACACCAACTCTATTGTGTGTATTCTAGTTTATTGCGCACGAGAATGCACAATTTTGATATTTTGGAAATTAACGCGTTTTGCGTTGCCTGCGAGAGAGAAATGACGTAGCTCGCGATGAAACAAGCCAGACTGATAGTCTGTTGTGATTAATAGTTTTTCTACCCTTGGTATCGGGAATCTGTTCGAAGTTGGCGACTTGCCTTCTTATTAGAAGCCATGGTCGATTCATTTAAATGTAAGTCTTGTTTACGCCTTTTAAGAAGCGATGTTTTTATAAGATCTTCGTGATGACCTCACTCATACTGGTATCTAGCTGGAATCCACATTCCAGGGTTCCATGAATTGATCAGCTGAGCGGTATGAATCACTGAAGAAACGTAATTGTAGTCCTACGGAAGGAATTGATTATAAATGTATCTTTAATATGGAATTACGGAGTGCCGTCATCGTTGTCACGGCATGTACCGAGAGGTTAGTCAAGGAGAGTACCTAACCGATATTGTTTTGCTGGAAGAATAGCTGGACTAACTTTATTCTACTGTCCTAGCATGTTATGGAAGAAGTAAACTAAGGAGGACAGTGTTTTTATTGTATGTATGACCAAGGAATATTGATAAATGACCCTGATGGCATATGTCCTTGGATAAGGTCAACCGTTTGACAGATTAGTGACAATCTGAACTGATTACTCATTACGTGAACATTATTTGATTGAAAGATAATATTCGACCGTATACTTTGCAAGGATAATTGTATGAACTATTTTTAAAGGATTTAAGGAAATGAAAGTTGAGATTCATGCATTCTGTCAAGTGGAACTGTCAATAACTATGTCGTACGTTAGAAACAAGTGTTTTGTAACATTAATTGTCTTCGTAAATAAATATGTTGAACTGTGCTACCGGCCTTACAGTGTACTTCAGTTCACCACCTGGCTTTGTTACTACGCCTGAAGTTTATTTGAACATTCGCGTTATCATCAAGAACTGATAGTCTTCTATCAACCCCATCAAGAACGACACCAACAGCATGGCGGCCAAAGTGTGGTTTGAATTTTACCAGATTCAATAAGGGAACGACCTCATCAAGTTCTTCAGCAGCTGATTTACTTTGAGTTTTGATACGAATATGAATTCCGGACGACGGTTGGCGAAAGGTCAAGGACAACGTTGGACCTCAATTTCAAGTCCTCATTTTTGAATTCGAATTAGGGTCCAGAAGACGCAGCAACAGAGACCGCAGTCAGCGACTCATAGCTTGACTGCCTGCGTCAGGACCAGCGAACCAGAGCTGGTCAAGACCGTGCTCCACCTCCACGTGGTGGTCCTGGAAACAGTCTGCAGCAGTGCAGGCTGGCTGAGCGAGCACGGATCGCAATCGGAATTCAAACCCGGTCCTAAAAAAATGCCGTGCAGAAGTCGGATGTGTCGACCGAAAGGTGCATATATCACAGCTACGTTGTAAACAAACAAAACGCAACCACCGTCCTTTTCAGGGCGAACGAGGAAGAAGAAGAAGAATTCGAACAGTGTTGTACACACAGAGAAACATAACGAATCTCATACGTACACCTACGGATACTAGGCATAATTTTTTCTTCTCCGTCGAGATAAGTAAAAACGTCGTGTTGTTATCACACTGTTTTACGTATAGCTGTGCCTCTTCCTATGGTTATGTCCACGTATGATCCATTCATTTTTTTTGTTCTATGTTCTGTTTTTTGCGGGAGGTTGTGTAGGAGAATTATGAAGGAAACATCCCAGGTTCATCTCAGGGCCTTCATAATTGTTTTTTAGATTTATTTGCAGACTTCCCATAGTGGAATGTTCCGACACCTGTGTGTCGAAGGATTCTAGGTCCACTGTGTCTGGTTGTCTGTGACACCTGACTGTTTAGTTGTGACGTCCAGTTTCATTGTAGTTTTCGTAGTGATTTTTATCCGTAATTTAGTTTTATGATGTATTTTGTTTGTATCATCCGTCCAGTCTCACCTTACTATCGTTTAGTTTTTTACAAACCTATGTTTATACACTGTGTTGTCAATTGTCTTGTTTAATTGTTTATAGCAGTTATCATTGCACTTTTTGCAAAATTATTTATTTTTTCATTCTAACTTTTTTGATTTCTGCGAATGTTTTCATTTGTCATTAACTATCTTGTCTTGTCACTATTGTCGTAATTGTCTATTGCTTTTGTCTTATCATATTATTGCATTGCATAAATTATTTTTTTTTTTGATCAATAATATATTTTGAAAATTATATATGAATTGCATACCTTTCTTGGACAGGAACGACTAACACTTCTTAGAGTGATTAGATAAAATTATTGCACATTAATTAATTAATATTTACTAAGAAAAAAGTACAGTAACTACTTGGTGATCATAATGTATTCGCTAGATTATTTTATTAAACAGGCAAAAGCCCTTCAGATGACCCCTGAAGAGGTAAAAGCATTCGCACTTACGGAATATGAAAAGTCTCAGAAGTTAGAAACTCTAAGACTAGAAAATTTAAAGTTTGAGGCAGAACAGAAGAGACTTCAGCATGAGGCAGAAGACAAAAGACTTCAAATTGAGGCTGAAGAAAATGAGAAAAATAGAAGATTTGAGGCTGCAGAAAACGAGAGAAAAGCTGCGGAAAAAGAAAGGCAAGTTAAATTTGAGGCGGCAGAAAACGAGAAAAAAAACTTAAAATTGAAATGGAAAGTAAAGAAAAGGAAATGGAAGAGAGGAAATTTATAGCTCAGGAGAATGCAAGGAAATTTCAGCTTGAGACTGAGGAGAATGAGAAAAAGTTTCAACGTGAAAAACAGTTGAAGGAAATGGAATTTGAACAATTTAGATTAGCTCAGGAAGCTAATTCTCACAAAACTCATTAAGGCCAGTCTTTATTTAGTTATGATAATTTTAGGGAAGTTCACCTAAAATTACCCAAATTTAATCTACCATCAGACGATGTAATATTCTTTCTTGACAGGTTTGAGGCCACATGTAAGTCTTATAACGTGGATAAAACACAATATTGTACACATTTATCCAGACTACTTACAGGCGATGCTATGGCGGTCTATCATACAACTAGTGCTAATGATAAAAATGATTATGACGCTCTTAGAGCCGCTCTTCTTAAGAAGTATCAGATGACTGAAAATGAATACAGATTACGTTTTAAAACTATTTTACCACAATCAGGAAAGAACTTTAGTGATTTTCGATCTCAAATACGTCTAACCTTGGAAAGATGGATCGAATTGTCCAAGGTAGAAAAATCTTATGACGGTCTTTTCGATGTATTGCTACGCGATAAAGTTTTATCGTCAGTAAATCCTGCATTCCTTTCATTTTTACATGAGCGTAAGCCTTCTAATATGAAGGAAATGGAAGAAAATTGCAAAAATTTCTGCACCGCTCATCCTAACATGGATATTAGCAATGCCCAGATTAAAGAAGAGTTACCTGTTGCTTTTGCTATGCAACGTAATAACTTTCCACGAATTCGTTCATTGAGTAACGATAGCTCCTTTAATAAGGGAAGTAATGATAATTATATAATGGTAATTTTCACAAGGGGAAGCAATACCAGCAATCTTCTCCATTTAATGTTTCTTGTGGCCAATCTCACAGATCTCGAGATTTTGGTAACAATAACTTTAGATTTAATCAAGGAAATAATAATAAACAAAATTGGCGATCAAAATCAAATTATCCTCAAAATATACATGGTTCTTTGAATAGATCGTTTGGCCAAAGTCACAGCAGTGAGGACAATAACTGGCGTACTCATTCAGATTTCAACTCAAGCAGAAATAGTAATTATAGCAATTTTAATGACAATAGTCAAAATCGATCGCGACAAAGAGATAGATCTTCGAGCAAGCCACGACAACATTCCAATGTTGCTTTGAGAGATACACAGGCTAACAATGAACATGATAAAGATGCTAATACGCATAATGCCATGTCTTGTTTTCTTGATTTTAATCAGGTGAAAGCTTGTTCCGAGTGTACAACTCTTTTCCAGCCCAAGGCGATCACGACGCTGCGATGCGGACACATTTTGCCAAGTCTACCTGCAGTCTGTACGGCCACTTCTGCGTCGGTGCACCAGGGACAGGGCTGTTTGAAATTTAATAGAGGATATGTTAATTCTATTCCTTGTTCTATTTTGTTTCATTCAGGATGTAGCAAAGTCGGTGTGCGGACTTCGCTGATCAACCCTTCTTGTGCTACGGGCAATACTGTCAAGTGCGTCACCTTCGGCGGAACTGTGGAAACCTTCCCTACAGCCATTATTAATTTACATACACCTTTCTTTTCAGGGAAAATTCATGCGTGCCTTCTTCGGAATCCTATTAGCGACGTGATACTAGGTCGAATACATGGTATAAAAGAGTGTACCCCTCAGCAGATTGCTGAAAGGGAAGAGCGACATATCCATGCTGCAAATGCAGTAGTTACCAGAGCGCAAGCTACTGATGTGTCGCGTGATACACCTTCTGAACCTACGGTTCATGCCAGTTATGATGATGATTCTCCTATTTCACGGGAGCTGTTTGCTAATTTGCAAAAAAATGGTGATTCTTTAAAGAAATTTTTTTCAATTTGCGACCAAAAATAATTCCAACAACAAAAATGCAAAATCTAGACATGACTTTGCTCTTAAAAATGGTATTTTAGTTAGATTGATACGGGGAAAAGATTTATCTTTGCGTTCTCAGATTCTAGTCCCGTCTTCTATGAGAGCTCGGATATTACGTCATGCACACGACTATCAATGCGCAGGTCACATGGGGTTTTCGCGAACCAAATCTAGAGTGCTAACCGCATTCTATTGGCCTGGCGTCCATAGAGATGTAACCATCTATTGTAGTTCCTGCGTGACATGTCAGGAGGTTAAAGTACGGGGTCCATATCATATTCTTACTTGTATTGATATGTGTACGCGTTGGCCTGAGGCCATACCTCTGAAGAACACTTCATCTGCTAGTGTAGCAGATGCTTTAATGTTGATCTTTTCACGCATTGGTTTTCCGCGTAAGATCTTATCGGATCATGGTGTCCAGTTTATTTCCGAATCCATGTCGCAGGTTATGAAGACGTTAGGTATAGATAGATCTCTCAATTCGATCTACAATGCAATGTCCAATGGTTTAATTGAGCGTCAGAATAGGACACTCAAGCAGTTGTTGGGTAAGATGACTCAAGATCACCGTCAGGATTGGGACCGAGTCCTACCCGCTGCTTTTTTGCGTACCGCGAGGTGCTAAATCAAGCTACTGGTTTTTCTCCATTCCAGCTGGTTTTTGGCATACAACCACGCGGACCGATGTCGTTAATTCACGACTTACTGGTTGAAGAGAATATAGAAGAGGAAACTCAATCCTCGTATGAGTATGTGATCTCTTTGGGAAAGAGAATCATAGATGCTTGTAGATTGGCTACTGCTTCATCCGAACAGGCTAAAGAAAAAGCTCGTCTATTTGCAAACAAGTATAGACGTCTTCGCCAGCTTCTTCCTGGTGACGAAGCATTTGTTTTACTACCTTCTCATAACAATCGTCTACTGATTACATGGAGAGGTCCTTTTAGGATCATCTCGAGAATATCCGATGTTGACTACATTGTCGATATCTATGGCAAGCATAAAACCTTCCACATTAACATGTTGAAGGAGTATTATTCACGTCCTGATTATCTGCAGTCAGTGTTCCAAGCGACTGACGATCCTACTCCCCATATTCAACACTCTACAAATTTGTCTGTTATTCAAGAAGAAGAGTCTACTTTTCAGGATGTACAATTGCCTATACCAGTTGTACCACTTCATTCCACTGAAAATTGGAATGATGTCACTATTTCTTCTTCTCTTTCTGCTGATCAACGGCAGCAAGTTTCATCACTTCTTCAATCGTATGAGGATGTTCTCACTGAAATCCCAGGTCATACGCAGTTATCCAACATGATATTCTCTTCACTGACGATACACCTATTCGAGTTCGTCCATATCCCATCCCTTTACACTTTCGTGATAAGGTTGATAAGGAATTGGATGAGATGCTTCAATTAAATATAACTGAACCATCTTCATCACTATATGCTTTATCTATGGTGATTATTAGAAAAAAAGATAACAATATTCGTCTTTGTGTAGACTACAGGAAATTAAATAAAGTCACACAATTTGACGCTGAACCTTTGCCATTTTTGGAAGATTTATTGGTAAAATTATCTCATTCTACTTTCTTCTCTAAGTTTGACCTGTCTAAGGAAAACTGGCAAGTCCCTCTGACGCCTAAAGCAAAGCCACTCACTGCTTTCTCGACTCCACGTGGCTTATTCCAATGGAATTTTATGCCATTTGGTTTAGTAAACGCACCTGCTACCTTTGTACGCATGATGCGTCGCATACTTTCTCATCGTCTCGATGTCATTACTCACATTGATGACATTTGTCTTTTTAGCGACTCATGGGATGAGCACATTCAGGGATTGAAGGCATTACTGTCTACTTTACGGGATTATACCTTAACAGCTAAGCCATCGAAAGCATTTGTCGGTTTTCACGACATCTCTTTTTTGGATCACCGTGTTGGTCATGGCATGTTGTATACAGAGGACAGTAATGTCTCTAAAATCCTTAAAATCACAGCACCAAAGACAAAAAAACAAGTAAGATCTCTTTTAGGATTAATACAATTCTATGTAATGCTCTTTTTTCTTCTTTGTTGAGAAAAGGGACAGCTAACGTGATTCAGTTATCTAACGAGCATCAAACCAAAAGGCTCTCACAGCTCTTAATACGAAGGATGTTAAATCTTCAAAGTCAACAAGGTACGCGATAGCCTTACAGCTGTGGCCGTGTACATAGTTGTTCCTTTGGAAACAGACTATATTCTTACAAGACAGAGGAAGCACAGACCACCCCATAATTTTATATTTTATGAGAAACAGAAAATAATAAATAGTGTCACATATTTAGGGTAGAGTCGCTTCTACACGCCATTTCTAATAATTGGGTGATTTCCCCTGACCAATCGGATAGCTCAGATTTACCCCGGGGAAAGTGGAACAACGACGCCATTTTGGCAGTAGAATGAAAGAGCGCAACTCAAGAGGTCGTATCTGGTCCAGCTCTACATATTTCTTAGTTTGAGAAAATCAAACTTCAACATTTCTTATAAAATGTGTATTTCAGGACATTGAGTGGTTATAATTTTCTTACTGTCGTAAGTAGTGACAATCGTTAAATATGTATTTTGAATAGAGCTCCCAACCCTAGTCGCAGCAGAACTAGGTTCGAGGATTTGAGTCAATTTGCAAAACAATGTCTTACACCTCAAACCATGTAGAGTAGAAAATATTCTTGTGTTGGAAAGCATTTAACTCAAGGAATGCTTATGACGATAAAGAAATCAAGGACAAATCTGAGGAGATGGGTAAATGTCGTCGAACCTAAAAATAAGACTGTAACTTAAAGGAAGGAATACGGTGGAATGAGAAGGTTCGCCATATTTGACAATTGAGTAGGCCTACGAGACAAGGATGCAAAAAGGGATTTTTGCATCGATGAAAGCATCTGATGAGATGATAGAATTTTATTATACTTATTATTGTAAAAATGTTCTGAATTCCAGACTTTGTTGAAATTTTAAGTTTCATGCTGAAAGATATTAAAAGTTTTGCATGAAATCGAACGCTGTTGAAAAGGTGAATTACTACAGTTTTGAGATCTAGATAAGAAATCTATCCATTTCAATTAAATTCGCTACATCAACACCTAAGAGAAGAAAATCGAACCTGGTAACACAAATTTAAGAGAGAAATCTAAATCTCTGGTGATTAGGCCAGTTAAACATCTGCTCTCTGTAAAGTAAACTGAAAATACTGCATATACCGGCACTGCCACATGATGTAATATGGTGCCGTTCCAGTCCTAAGGAACACCTGCCCCGGTTACATGAAGGTAATATGGTGCCCGTGACCACTTCTCTTTGATAAAGCGAATAACTAGCGATCATAGACCATGGACGATTTACTATAAAATTTTCAACAGCTGGGTGTGGAACAACAACAACAACAACCACAGAACCAACCCGTAAATACACAACCACTGCAGCCCCAGGACAGACAAAATATGGAAGGACCAACAATAATAGCGCTACGGCAAATTACTGAAACCCTACAGAAAAATGACAACTACGCGAAATTCACACAGGTTAGATCCATTGTTCAGCCGTTCGATGGAAACAAGAAAAAATTCAGAAGATGGTTGTCCGACATGGAAAAATTTGCGGCACTAGCAGAGGCAACAACGGATGAAGAGAAAAAGAAAATCGCTCTGTTAGGTTCTGATTCGTACGTGACTGATTTTTTAAGAAGGAGGTCCCAGCAGTACCCCACAGAAACCTACGAGTCCCTAAAAAAAGAGCTCACCCAGAGATATGGGGAAATCATAGACAAAATGCATGCTTGGTCAGTCCTTAGAAGCATGAAACAGGAAAGAGATGAATCGGTACAACTTTTTGGAGATCGATTCCTCAATATGGCAGAAGAGGCATTTTGCGGAGAAATCCCTACCACACCTGATGTAGAAATACAGTTAGTGGGGATATTTGCCGATGGCCTTAGAGCGGAAAATATCAGAAGGCATCTTATTAGAAAAGACACCAAGACTATTGCTGAAACAATCCAAGCAGCAATACAGGAGGAAATACTTCACCGAAGGTTCCAACAAAGAGCAGGTAGGGAACCCCGACCAGAATATAGGGACTATGATGAGCATGAGACTATGGAAGTTGACCATACCAGGAGGCAATGGACTCGCCCACGACAACGAGATGATAAGCCCCGCAATTATAGACCCCCCACACAGAGGCAAAACGACGTCAATAATGTCAATACAAACGGATGCTTTACATGCGGTAGGCTCGGACATGGTTACAAGTCCTGTAGAGCAAATTACAATCATGCACCATTCAGAAGAGGAGGTTACCAACCACAACAACCCGCACCACCCCCACGTGATTACACCAGAAATCAGTATACCAGAGGCGCACCTCAACCCCTCATGCGTCAGGGAAACGGCCGCGCCACTCACTAAACAGGACCGTTAGTGAGGGCAACAATCACAGAAACTGGTCCAAAACAAAAGAAACAACACAGAACAGAAATTGTCAAGTGGGCCCATCCAGTAAAATACAATATGAAGAAATGTTGCATGATGGAACTAAAATACATCCGGACCCCAGTTCCTGCATCATGTCTATACAGGGCCAACAATATAGGGCACTGGTAGATACAGGAGCATCCATCAGCCTTATTAGGTTCCAGCTGTTCAAGAGGATCCAACACTTAGTACGATTTCAACCGTCCAAAACACACCTAGCTTCAGTCACGGGACAAAGACTAAATTCAGTTGGGACAGCATGGCTAAAATTTTCCTTAGGCGAAACAAATTTTGAACACCCATTTGTCATTACTAAAGGAATGTCTAGAAATCTTATCCTAGGGAGAGATTTTTTTAACAAACACAAAGTTCGAATATACTATGACCTCCACAAAATCAAAGTCAACAATACGTACATAGATCTCCAGGACGATATCCACATAGCGTCTTTAGTAAGGATTACAGCTCCCATAACGGTGGCTCCAAACTCCCTGGTCATAGCAAAAGGCAGAGTAAAAAATTCTGAGTACATAACACCAGGGCAATCAATTCAAGTACAGCCCCTAGCAGAAGAAAGCATTATTGATGACCCATTGTTGCAAATTACAGAGGGAATCGCTGAAGTCTCGAAGTCCAGAGATTTCCCCATCATGATATTGAATATGTCAGGAAAAACTACCACTATAAAAAGAGGCACAGTTGTAGCGCAAGTGGATACGTCAACAATAAGACAAACCAAAACCAATAGAGACCATCCACAAATTGTCTCAACCACTCCCACTGGACATAATGCACGAAATCGCAGTACAAATAACCATAGTACACGGAAAGTAAACAGTTATAAGGCTTATGCAGAAAAAGGCAGTAACATCAGTCACAGTTATGTTACACCACAGCATACCCTACCCAGATGGCAGAAACGAACCAGTCCATACATAAGAAGAGAAAGGCCACAGTATGAAAATGACTATAATTACTCATTCTTGCGCCCCAGCACACCAAGAGAAAAGATGAAGTGCTGTATATCACAGAGTAACAGAGAAACAGAAATTGTCTTGCCAGGAGGATATCCAAAGCGACAAGACAGTGATACATGCCCCATGGAGAATCAATATAACTCAAAAACAGGTGGATATGATAAAGTCCCAAAACCAATTGAAATTTCCGAAGAAAAGGAAGAATTCTTATATGACTATACCACAGGAGGATACTATAGCAGCAAAGTTGGAAACAGAAAGAATGAAAAATTTTCGCCCAGGGAAAGAAGACAGCCCTATAGCACATACAGAAGAAATACAGTAATGTACGCGGATAAGCGCAGTTACGGCAGAAATAATCAGAAAAAATGGCACAACAACGACTACCCCAGAAATATAATAAGAAATGAATATACAGTAAATGCAGTGACAAATGGAAATGCACACAGTACATGGCAGAGGAGACAGTACCAAGCACAGCCCAATGAACGGCAAAGAACTACGCAAAAGAAAGCCACATACCAGGAGCAGAGATTTTCACAAGATGCAAGAAAAATGTCCCAAAATTATGGGAATGAAACGGAGGCATCAAGACAGACCAGAGATATCATAGCAGATCATAAATACAGAGAGAGAATAGCTCAGTTACTTGCAACCCTGAATGTCACAGAAGATAATAAGCAACGTTTGAAAACGTTTGTAGAAAAGCACCAGGATGTATTCGCACTCAATGACATGGAATTAGGCAGAACTAACACTGTCAAAATGGACATTCAAACAACCACAGAGGAGCCAATACATATGAAACCCTATCATACGCCCTTGAAAAACAGAGAACTCGTGGAAAGGTCTATAAATGAAATGCTACAGGCAGGAATCATCGAAAGATCCCGTTCCCAATGGTCCTAACCCATAGTGATCGTAACAAAGAAAGACGGCTCCAGTCGCTTTTGCTGCGACTACCGTGCCCTTAACAAAATCACAAAAGTCATTTCCTACCCCCTCCCCAGGATAGACGATCTACTTGCGACGTTAGGAAAGTCTACATACTTTACCACATATGATGCAAGGTCAGGCTTTTGGTGCATCCCCATGACACCTGAGGCAAAACAGAAATCCACATTCTGTTCACATATGGGAAGTTTTTTTTGGAATGTTATGCCATTTGGTCTAAAAGGATCTCCAGCAACATATATGTCACTCATGGATGAAGTGTTAAAGGGTCTACATCCATTTGCCCTGGCATACATAGACGATATCCTGATACATACCGCAGGCACGATGGAAGACCACCTCCGCAAGGTTGAAACAGTGTTTGATAGACTCAGGCATCACCAAATAAAGTTAAAACTGTCGAAGTGTGAGTTTCTAAAGACAGAAACAAAATATTTAGGCTTTGTCATCAATAGACATGGCGTCAGACCTGATGAAGATAAAGTCAAAGCCATAAGAGAAATGCCTAGCCCCAAGACGGTGAGACAAACACGCTCATTTATTGGTACAATAGGGTACTATAGGCGCCACATCATCAATTTCTCCAGAGCAGCAGAGCCTTTGATAGCCCTTACCCGCAAGTATGCACGTTTCAAATGGACAGAAGACTGCCAGAGATCCTTTGAGTATCTTAAAAATGCCCTAACCACCATCCCACTGCTTGGACATCCAGATATTTCTCAGCCCATGATACTATGCGCCGATGCCTCAGATAACGCAATTGGTGCTTGTTTGGTCCAACCTGTACTAGAAGATGAAACACCCATCCTACCAAACATTCCAAATGAGAAACCCATTGCATTCCTATCCCACGCATTGTCAAAGTCACAAAAACGGTGGACCACCACTGAGAAAGAAGCATATGCTATTCACTATGCAGTACAAAAGTTTGACTTTTACGTCAGAGGAACTAAACTCATTATAAGAATTGATCATCAACCTTTGGTTAACTGGCTCACCAAAACACAAGAACAGCCAAAGAAGTTACAGACATGGGCAATGAATTTACAGTCCTACGACACCACTATCGAACATATCCCAGGCGAAATGAACACCTGTGCAGACCTCTTATCCAGGATTAAATATGATGATGAAACTGAAGTGAAAACAAATAGAGTAAAAAATGATGGCACATCCTCAGAGATTGACGATAATGCTAAAGAAATTAATGAAATTACTTCATCAAGTCGAAGAAGTACCTCAGATTCCGCCACTCAAGTAGAAGAAGAAAGCCAAGAGACGTTTGACATGAGAGTAGAACAAGCGAAAGATGCAGAAATTGTCAAGCGGCTCACATACGTGAAAGAAAACCCAACAAAAAGTAAAGATTTTACAGTACACCCAACGGATGGAATTCTATACTATATTGACCAGAAACAAGAAGGGACACTAAGAAAAGTCTTTCCAGCACATCTAGTCCCAGAAGTATTGCTACAGTTTCATGATAACAACGGGCACATGGGAAGAGACAAAACAATTGATGTCATAAAGAAAAGGTAGTATTGGCAAACTTTCTACAAGGACATTACAGAATATGTAGCCACCTGTAGAACATGTAAATTGAGAAACATGAAGCCACATTTAATTCCCCTTCAAGAAATGCAACCTTCCCATTACCCCATGCAAACAGTGAGCATTGACTTATCAGGTCCTTACCCACTCACCCAATCAGGCAACAAATACCTCCTGCACATAGTTGACCAATACTCTGTTTGGCCAGAAAGTTACCCACTCAGTGATGCCACATCGCAGTCCATCACGCAAATTTTTTTACAAGAATTCATTCCCAGGCATGGCTGTCCAAAACGAATCATTTCAGACAACGGTAAACAGTTTATAGGTAACCCATTTAAAGCCACCTTACACCAGCTGAATATTGAGCATACTACAACCACTTATTATTGCCCAAATGCAAATGGCAGAAATGAACGCATGCACGCCACCCTACATGATATTATTAGCAAATATATCAAGGGGAACCACCAATACTGGGACCTATACATTAACCAAGCTCTTGAAGCCATCCGAGTAAACGTGAACGATACCACAGGAATGTCACCCTTTCTCATGCTATACGGAAGAGAACCAAACTTTCCGTTAGACAACCTACTTCGCCCACAAAGAAAATACATGGGAGAAGACCTCATCGAAATAATCCTTCAAGAAAAGTATAAAGCTCACCAGATTGCACAACGAAATACGCAGAAGGCATTTCACAAGAAACAGAAACAACATGATAAATCAGCCAAGCTACCAACGTACAAAATAGGAGACAGAGTATACTACAAGAAACATGTACGCAGTTCAAAATTCGTAGACCGATGGTTAGATGGCTACAAAATCATGAAACAAACTACGCCTGTAAACTTCATTATTTGGAATGAAGAGAAACAACACCAAACAAAAGCTCACGTAAAACAAATAAAAATTGATAATCACCGGCCCATTCCGCCTCTGACGACAAATACAAGACCAGTCAGAAAAGCCACCCTAAATTATAATCCATCCAGCACAGATTCGTCTGACATACCAGAGTCAGAGACGACAGACTCTGAATTTTACCAAGACGACCACATACCCAGACCACCCACAGATGAAATACATCGAGCAAGACAACAACGAGACTCGTCCGAAAGCGAAGAAGATATCCCACCACTTGAATTACGTAATAGACTACAAGACAGAGACCTGCGCATTAGAAATGAAGAAATCATGCCACAGACGTCACACGATGACAACACGAAAACACCTTATATCCACACTCAAACTTACTCCCGCAGTGATAAATCGTCAGCTGATACCTATCACACCCCCAGTTCAGGCAGTTCTAGTTTTAACACTAGTGAAAACCAAACACTGCTATACCGCAAGAACAAGATTGCTCGTTCAAAACAATCAGATCCTGAAGAAACTATACCCAAGCAGATTGTTGAACCATATACCCGCGATCTTTATGGAGACGAAACAGAACAAGACAGCACAGCTTTGTCAGACCCCAACGAACATAATGACAGAAAAATGGTAGAATTATACCAACAAGAAACAGACATTGATACAGCTAGTTCCATTGAAACCAGTGATGCGGATAGTACATTATTTGTACCAGTCAGCTCCAGCGTCAAACGCGCCTATAAAACAGAATCTGATGACTCAATCCCTAGAAACAAAATTCCGCGTATACAGCTGATGCGTGATGCCATATGATGATGGATGGTATCCGCATGTCTGGTTTTGTGTAGTGTGTAGATGTGTTCAGTCAAAACAATGTTCATACAACAATAACAGGGCAATCCACATAGGACGTCAGTAAACTCACGACGTATAAAGTCAATGAGTCTTGAAACAGCCGTTGACGTTTTTCTTCATTATTTATTGTGGACGCCACAGTGACAAAATGGTTACGCAAATGTGTAGGCACATCAAACAGTCATTATCACAGCAACATTCAATACAGCAATAGACGGTAGACAGCATTACAATGATGAGTCAGATGCATGTTATATTTCATAGTGCTGTAAATGTAGTCAGGTGGAAAACTCCATCCTTTTCTATAACAGCCAGGAGATAACCAGATGTATGAGATCAGTTCACTCTCCTTAATCTGACTTCAGCAAGACAGACACGTCTGCCGAAGTATAAATAATGTCCTCAAAAATATCCTCTAGATAATAAAGGTTTTCCAAACCTAATTCATTTAACAAAGTAGCAAGTAATGGTCCTTGGTACATGCATCAACCGATGCAGTACAATGCAGCGACATGTGAGCTGGGAAAAAACATCTCGTGGCGACGACTTTCGGAGACAGGCTATGAATCGAAATCGCTCACGACCCAAAATCGATAGAGTTAATGAAAAAGTCAATTTACCTTGCTTTCATGAAATACACAGAAATATCACGCCTCCCGACATGTGGGAAACACTAGAGGTATTATCTCGAATAAACGAAATATCCATTAAGAGGACTACACATCCCTGACAGAACAAAAAATAGCGGAGATCCCCTCTTCAACGAGGCATCTCTTTCGCCATTCCAAATCGCTCACTCCACTAGTCGTGGGCGGAAACCGATCGACCAAACAACAAGACAAGTCATGCGCAGTCCAGCGCAAAAATGACCACAGCTCAAACTTAACTGCATTCGATACCAACGCGAGAAGACAAATGCTTACCGAGAAAAGTGACTATAAATTCCAAGCAGTTGTTGCCCTTGCGTTATAAAACAGACATTGAAACAAAACGATGTTGCGAGAATTTATCACGCAACATATCACCACCTCCTCCCGATTAAAAAAAAAAATGTGGAACATATTTTTTTTTCAATATCAAAGAGCAAGCGATAAGCGGCTCAAAACGCACGAATTATGCGCTGATAATTAATTAAATTGCCAAACAATAGGCTAATTATAGAGTGTCTGGTGAGGATATACCTCAACAGAAAAATAAATATGTCTCAAAAAATATTCACATCGGGGAGGTGTCACCAACACACATCACGTTAGCATGTAAACACAATATACGTATGCAAGTTACTATAATCATCATTAAACAGCATACTCTAATATTGTCTTTAAAAATGGATGTACAAATCTGATAGGAAAATTTAAATAGTACATTCTTTGACATGTAATGAAATAAGTACATAGTAAAGTTAAACTACATGACGATCCAGGATATATGCTCTGGTATTCCGAGGGTAAGTACACAATCTAGAACTCGTAAGGTAAGTCCTCAGCTCAACAATGACATTCTGAGAAAGTACAAGCAATATAATGCTAATTAATAACTAATATGCTTCATAAGGTACAATACATTATTAATAATTGTGGCTGTTTAGTAAACTAACGGCCCTTATATTAACTACTCAGTCCTCCTCTATCATCTTAAAAAACGAACAGAAGAAGATGACAACAAAGCACGATAGTGTGTACATATAAAGTAAGTACAGATGTGCTAATCTATTGTAGAAATATAGGTGTGTTATGACTCTGTAATATATAGAAATATAGGACAGAAGTATTAGTTGGAGTCATGTGGGCATCTAGACAAAATGTCAGCCATCACATTATCCGCACCACGGATAGCTCGTACCGTGAAGTGAAAAGGTTGAAGAGCTATAGCATATCGAGTGGATCTCGAACTCTTCAAATTCTTAGTCTGAATAGCTGTAAGAGCTTTCTGATCAGTCTCTAGAATGAAATGTGCGCCCAGGAGGAATCTTTGTAGTTTTAGAATTGACCAAACCATCGCTAACAACTCACGGTCTAAAACCGAGTAGTTCCTCTCTGCCGCATTTAGTTTTCTAGAAATGTACATAACAGGATGCAGAGTATTTGCATATTCTTGCATCAGTGCTGCTCCAATCCCAGTGGATGAAGCATCACTCCGAAGAACAAAAGTCCTATCAAGAGTAGGTAATCTTAAGATGGGAGGAGAAGAAAATATATTCTTGATTTGGTCTAGTGAAGATTGGCATTCTTCAGACCAACGGACCAGATTAGGCGAACCTTTCTTCAACATTGTTGAGAGAGGTGCCATGATCGAAGATAAATTTGGAATAAATCTCCCATAAAATTGAATTAAACCTAAGAGACTCCTAACTTGTTTCTTCGTTTTAGGAACATAGATGTTCAGTATTTTGGAAGTATTGTGGTCTTCTGTCTTCAAGAGACCATGACCAACACGATGACCCAGGAAAGAGATTTCACCAAAACCAACAAAAGCTTTAGAAGGTTTTGCTGTCAAATTATTCTCACGTAGAGTGGACAGTAAGTCATATAACCCTAAATAGTGATCTTCCCAGGTATCACTGAAGAGACAGATGTCATCTAAGTATGCGATGACATCCGAACGATGTGACAGAATTCGACGCATCATGCGAACGAAAGTGGCAGGAGCGTTCATGAGACCAAAAGGCATAACATTCCATTGAAATAGACCCCTAGGTGTAGAAAAAGCAGTAAGAGGTTTGGCATGCTCTGCTAAAGGCACTTGCCAATAACCTTTAGACAAGTCAAGTTTAGTGAAGAATCTAGAATTAGAAAGTCTAATCAGTAGATCTTCTAACAAAGGCATCGGTTCAGCGTCGAACTTTGTGACCTGATTCAATTTGCGATAATCAACGCAAATTCGTATGTTCTTATCCTTCTTCCGGACAATAACCATGGAAGAAGAATATGGTGAAGTCGATGGTTCAATTATATTTAATTGAATCATTTCATCCAATTCCTTTTCCACTTGCGACTGAAAGTGTATAGGAATAGGATACGGCCTAACCCTAATTGGATTATTGTCGGTAAGAATTATGTCATGTTCTATGACATCTGTGTGTCCAGGAATGTCAGTGAGAACATCCTGAAATGTTTGTAACATCGACGAGACTTGTCGATGTTCGTCACCAGAAAGATTAGGAGAAACAGAAACGTTTTTCCAAGATTCCGTGGAATGTAATGGAACCACTGGAAGGGGAAGGTTGACATCAGAGAAGGTAGCTTCCTCATCCTGAATGACAGACAGGGATGAATAATGACCGTGAGGTGCAGGAGCATCATCCGTTGCCTGGAAAATAGGCAGCAAATAGTCCGGACGTTCGTGAAATTCCGAAAGCATGTTTATGTGGAAAGTTTTATGCTTTCCATCAATATCGACCACATAGTCAACATCGGAAATCCGAGAGACTATTGCATACGGACCTTTCCATGCAATAAGAAGTCTATTTTCCCTACTGGGGAGTAGGACGAATGCTTTGTCACCTGGACAAAGTTGTCGTAGACATCTATTCTTGTTAGCAAACTGTCTTGCCTTCTCTTTAGCAATTTCTGATGAAGCAGTTGCTAGCTTACATGCCTCAATGATCTTTTGTCTAAGAGCAATGACATACTCATATGAGGATTGAGTTTCATCGCTAATATCATCGGCAGTGATGAGATCGTGTAATAAAGACATAGGGCCGCGTGGACGCGCGCCAAAGACAAGTTCGAAGGGAGAAAATCCTGTGTGTTCATTAGGGACTTCTCTATAGGCAAAGAGAGCCGCGGGTAAAACCCTGTCCCAATCTTGAGGATGATCTTCAGTTATCTTACCAAGCAAAGTCTTGAGCGTTCTATTCAGACGCTCAACTAACCCATTAGACATAGGATGGTAGATACTACTGAGAGATCGTTCAATATGTAAGGTAGACATTACCTGTGACATAGTGTCAGATATGAGTTGAGTGCCATGGTCTGACAATATTTCTCTGGGGAACCCCAAGCGAGAAAATATCAACCAAAGAGCATCTGCGATATCTGTAGTAGATATGCTCTTAAGAGGAATAGCCTCTGGCCAACGTGTGCACATATCGACACATGTAAGGATAAACTGATGTCCTCTGGCCGACTTGACCTTAAAAGGGCCAATAATATCTATGGCCATTTTCTGAAACGGCCGAATAGGAATTCAGCAGCCTGGATAGGCGCAGCATGTCGTGGTCCTCTAGATTTGACCTCCTGACATACCTTGCATGATCGGCAGTAAATACGAATGTCCTTATTGACAAAAGGCCAAAAGAAAGCCGCAAGGACTCTCGACTTCGTACGGGAAAAACCCATATGTCCAGCACATTGCGAGTCATGAGCATGTTGTAATATTTGGACTCTCATGCTCTTGGGAACAAGAATTTGCGAATGTGCCGACGTAGTCGAATCTTGTACCATACGTACAAGTACGCCGTTTCTCATTGCAATCCAAGATTTTCTATTTGTATCCTGATTCGGATCACCTTTCTTCGCAAGAACGAAGAATTTTTTTAAAGAAGGATCTTCTTCTTGCAATTTTATGAAAGAGTCACGAGTGATTACTAAGTGACTATCTTGGCTATCAACTTCATTATCACTATTCAGTGAAGTTTCGGGTGTTTGTAGAGCTTGTGCTCTTGTAACCACTGCATTTGTAGCTTGCATGTTATTATCTTCCCAAGCAGCAATCTGCTGTGGGGTACACTCCCTAACTCCGTGAATACGACCAATAATAAGGTCCGCAATAGGATTAGGTAAGAGACAAGCATGCACATCTCCAGTAAAGAAAGGAGTGGCAATGCGAATTACAGCAGTAGGATATTTTTCTAGAGTGCCGCCAAATGTGACACATTTAATAACCCTTCCTGTAGCACAAGATGGATCTACAAGCGATTGTCTAACACCAATTGTGGTGCATCCGGAATCGAAAAGTAGTGAGACCGGAGTATCATTAACAAGACCCTTATGTAGAGTTAAAGAACCCCTCCCGTCATGCGCAACAGCAGCAGGAAGAGCGGGAAGTGGGTGACCACAACTCAAAGTAGTTATGGTACCCGGTTCGAATAAAGTACTGCATTGGGGGCATTTGTTTGCTCTCTCAAAGTCAAAAGCAGAACCAGTGACAGCGTCAAAGTTTTTATTATCAACACCATGATTACAGGCTCCCTCAGTTTCCTGTTGTACAGCATTAGCCTGCTGATATCTCTTTTTTTTGTGTTGAGATCTACCCCGACTATTATTACCTCTGAAGTTATCAAAGTTATTATTATCTCTGCAGTTATTATTGTCTCTATTGTAATTGTTATCCTGGTTCGAATTCCAGTTTCCACGATTACTATCATGTTCACATTGATGCGAACATCTATTTGTTTGGTTCTGAGGTCTTCGGCAGGAATAACCTCTATTACCATATCCTCTTTTGAAATGCCTATAATTATTAGGGTGATAGTAACGAGTACTATCAGGCTGTCTCCAATTCTTCGAAGAAGAATCACCATGAAATTGATTTCCATGATTTTGACAGAAATTACCGCTACCCTTTCTATCAAAATTTTGTTGGGATCTACGAGCAAAGTTTTGACCATACGGAGCTGCCGAAGCAACTGGTAAACCTTCTTTCACCTTAGAGTTACCCATGGTTATGTGTGGGTGCGCAGTTACGTATTGGCAACAGAAATCTTCCATTTCTTTTATTGTTTTAGGTTTACGTTCATGAAGGAAAGCAAGGAAAGACTCATTGACAGACGACATGACTTTGTCTCTAAGTATTAAGTCCATAAGTCCTTCATAAGTTTTTTCCGTCTTAGATAGTTCAACCCATCGTGAGAAAGTAATGCGTATTCTTGCAATAAACTCGGAGAATTCAACTCCATTTTCAGGTAACATGTTTTTAAATTGTAGACGATAGCCGTCTTCGTTAAGCTGATATTTCTTTAACAAAGCGGCCCTGACAACCTCATAATTGTTCTTGTCAGGTTCATCCACCATATTTAATATACTTAGAGCTTTACCTGTCAGTATCCCTGATAACTGATAAACATATTTTGCTTTGTCTATGTTATGAGCTGTACATGCTTGTTCAAATCTGTCCAGATAGAACATTATGTCATCACTGGAAGGACTAAATGTTGGTAACTTAATCTTAAAAGTATCATTATTAGCCTTACCAGAAGATGAACCCTTGTTTGAATCATTACCATTACTCATGCTTGTCAATTTCAATTTTTCCAACTCTAAAGCTAAGACCTTTTCTTCATGTTCCATTTTTGCTTTCTCTTTCCTCTCATCAGACTCTCTCTGTAATCTTCTTTCCTCAGCCTGAGCCTCTTTTTGAAGTCTTTCATTTTCAGCTTCTTTTTCAAGTCTTTTATTTTCAGCCTCTTTTTCAAGTCTTTTATTCTCAGCCTCTTTTTCAAGTCTTTTATTCTCAGCCTCTTTTTCAAGTCTTTTATTCTCAGCTTCTAGCTGTAGCTGGAGTTTTCTTTCCTCAGCTTCTGATTCCCTTTTTTGTTTTTCCATTTCCATTTGGAATCTTTTTTCATCCACCTGCATCTGCAGTTTCTTTTGTTCAGCTTCCATATGCAGTTTCTTTTGTTCAGCTTCCATTGCTTTATCATATCGAGCAGTTGCAAATTCTTCTAACTTATCACCAGTCTTGCCAAGCAATTTACCCTGCTCAATAAAGTGCTCAAATGTAGACATGTTGTCTAACATATGAGTCCAAAACCTGAAATAATTAACTAATTTATTTCAAACCTAAGTGTAACAAGTCTTAATTAAACACTTGTATATTCACATCACCTTATATTATCCCAGTCTCTGTGGGAAACAAGTCTCCAATCAAAGAACTTGTATATGAAATATCAGCACTCAATTCTTGATCATAAGTGCACTTCTCATTCAATAGTGCACGACACTATTCATCATTCATTTATCATCAGTGTAGTAGTAACAGTGCATTAGCATAGCCCATTAACTAATTACTATAACTGTAAACAATGACTATGTAAACACATGCAGAATGTAAACATTGAAAATGTAAACAATACAAACAATGTAAACAATAACAATGTAAACAATAACAAAGATCAGCAACAATACAAAAACTTTCGCAGAAATCAACTAAAAATAAAGCAGAAATTAATGAAATATCACAAAAAATGTGACGATATCTGCGCTATAATTAAACAAAATACATGACACCACAGTGTATAAACAAAAATGTTGTATGAAACTAAATTATAGACAAGAGTAGGCTAACAAATACAAACAAATCAAAACAAAACTAAAGAATGCGAAATAATAACGAAAACAATATTAAAACATGTCATCACAGCTAACATAAATAGCAACAGAAGTCGCTTAGCAAATTCCAGTATCGGAAATTTGCAAACCCTACAGAAAACGCTCACAATAGACGACCTCTATGACGTGGCATAATCTAACGGAGACACCACCCAACCGAGAACCCGCTGAAATATAAACATATAAATATACAAATAACATATAGACATATAACATATAGAATGAGATGATACACAGAAGACTCAGCAGAAGTATAAGGGCACAGTTTACATACAAACAGGCCACTTAACTTATAGGCTTCCAATCGTCGAACAGCAGAAAAACGGATGTCAATCAACGTCCTAAAGAGCGAAGCTCCAACGATGATGGCACATCTGAACTGCTTCCACTGCTAACACGATGGTACAAGAGCTTCTGAAGTACTGTGTGTTGAGTTGTTTCGGCACTTGACCTTCTAATCCAAAAGTAAGTTGATGGAAATCGGTACTTGGCCTTCTTCAGAAAACAACCCGTTTCAACCGGCACTTGACCTTCACAAAAAAACGACAGCACTGGAACCTTGACAGCAGCAACTTGCTTGACTTGCGTAAAAGATAACAGCAGTCCGAGTTATCCGGCAACATGTAACAACGCCGGGTACTGTCAAATTCTTGTTTCCGTCAAAAAAAATTGAAATTTTGACTTTTACCGGGCAACGCCGAGTACTTTGAAAATTTTGAAGATGTTGACTGTATTGAAGAATGTTAATTTCTTGAAGGATGCTGATGAATTCTTGTTGAAAATGAAGTGGGTAAGGGACCCCGTGTTTGCTGGTACCAGAATCAAACCAGCTTATGGCCACCAAATGATGCGTGATGCCATATGATGATGGATGGTATCCGCATGTCTGGTTTTGTGTAGTGTGTAGATGTGTTCAGTCAAAACAATGTTCATACAACAATAACAGGGCAATCCACATAGGACGTCAGTAAACTCACGACGTATAAAGTCAATGAGTCTTGAAACAGCCGTTGACGTTTTTCTTCATTATTTATTGTGGACGCCACAGTGACAAAATGGTTACGCAAATGTGTAGGCACATCAAACAGTCATTATCACAGCAACATTCAATACAGCAATAGACGGTAGACAGCATTACAATGATGAGTCAGATGCATGTTATATTTCATAGTGCTGTAAATGTAGTCAGGTGGAAAACTCCATCCTTTTCTATAACAGCCAGGAGATAACCAGATGTATGAGATCAGTTCACTCTCCTTAATCTGACTTCAGCAAGACAGACACGTCTGCCGAAGTATAAATAATGTCCTCAAAAATATCCTCTAGATAATAAAGGTTTTCCAAACCTAATTCATTTAACAAAGTAGCAAGTAATGGTCCTTGGTACATGCATCAACCGATGCAGTACAATGCAGCGACATGTGAGCTGGGAAAAAACATCTCGTGGCGACGACTTTCGGAGACAGGCTATGAATCGAAATCGCTCACGACCCAAAATCGATAGAGTTAATGAAAAAGTCAATTTACCTTGCTTTCATGAAATACACAGAAATATCACGCCTCCCGACATGTGGGAAAACACTAGAGGTATTATCTCGAATAAACGAAATATCCATTAAGAGGACTACACATCCCTGACAGAACAAAAAATAGCGGAGATCCCCTCTTCAACGAGGCATCTCTTTCGCCATTCCAAATCGCTCACTCCACTAGTCGTGGGCGGAAACCGATCGACCAAACAACAAGACAAGTCATGCGCAGTCCAGCGCAAAAATGACCACAGCTCAAACTTAACTGCATTCGATACCAACGCGAGAAGACAAATGCTTACCGAGAAAAGTGACTATAAATTCCAAGCAGTTGTTGCCCTTGCGTTATAAAACAGACATTGAAACAAAACGATGTTGCGAGAATTTATCACGCAACAACAGCACAACTATATCAGACGAAAGATTCTGAAGAAACGCAATCATGTTCCAAAACCAAGCCGAGAAGTGTTAGCCTCATCTCAACTAGTCAAAAACAACAGTGTGCAAATTACTGTGCCCATTGTAACCAGTGCTAACGTTCAGCACAACCAGGTCAGAAGAAAAATCAAGGCGAAACATATACCTGCCTCAAAACCAACAGATGTTCCAGCCATACACACCCTAACCACAGTAAAACCATCACCGCAATCAAATGATGTTAAGCCATCACCGCATTCGTCAATGTCCTCAGTGTCCCAACAATCAGCAAATGCAGTGTCGTCGCATATCACACCCGTCACCACTGCTACTCAGTATGATGCTCGCCTAAGCAGTCGGGACATTGCAAGGTTAGAGATGGTGAAGGAACTAGCGAAGCTGTTCTGAAAAACACGCCCAGTTGTTTTATATGTTCGCAAATCCGAACACGGTCAACGCATATGTGAACAAACCTTTTTAACAATGTACTAACTCTCCCCATGTACTCTATTTTCAGTTTTTGACAGTTCAAATGACTTGCTTACAGACTAAGATGTCAAAGCCTCACTGAGAAAGTTATTTTTTCCAGCCTTAGAATACGGATGCCCAGAAAGAAATCAAGACCAGCACACGGAGGATTTTCTTTAGATAGCATAATTGTGAAATAAAAATGTTAAAACAATTGATAACACACGGTGTTACGAGTTTACAGACACCCTTATTTAGTTACATACATTTTCTTAATATTTAGAATGCTACACAACTTTACCTATAACACATGTGTCACACTATTCTGTTGTAACATTCATCTCCACTTTTGTAACTGATCATATTCCACGCTCCATTCACCAGCATTTTCATGCAGACACTTTACACCAGTAGTTTTTTTTTTCTTACCTCATACTAATATTTCTTTGATCTATATTATGCTAAACTCCTTGATATCTGCCACCTTGATCAATCATACTGTTCCTACTATAATATCTCTCAACAGCACATAATTCATACCCAAAACTAGTATTGTAGGTTATGCTATTTTTCTCCACAGGATTATTTATTTTCAAATGTACATTATTATTTTAGACCCAGATGTATATTAGTACTGTCAAAAATTTTACTGCCTATCACAAATACCCCAATGACATTTGCGCAAGCTGAATTTCTGCAAATGAAGAATCCCTTGAGAGCATTAGTATATGCTAACCCCAGATTGAACACAGTACACCTATTTGTTGATGATGCCTTTGCCCATGTTAAAGAAATAGCATTTGCACATGCTGACCTAGCAAATGAAATACCCCATTACCGCATGATAACCACTAATGACACATGAGATGAAGAAGCAACTGGTTATGTATGATGAAGATGACATTTTATATTAAGGTGAAACTTTATGTTGTCACAGCTGAGATTTTGTTGTAATGTTTATGCACAAAATCCCCCACATTAACATTGGAGGAGGAATAATCTTAGTCTTTCGTGGTTACGAGATAAGACAAGGATATAATAGAATATTTGATGAATACAATGGAACAAATCAGAGCAGATGATTGTTGCACATATGAGGACCATATTTGAAGTCATTATTGAAGGATTATCAGTAGACAAGAGACACAAATGAATTATGATAATCCCATGGAACCACAGGTACTAAGGACACAAAATGGAGATTAAATAATGGAGAGAAAAAAAATAATGACTGAATAATTGCTACGCCCAGAGGTAAAGGAAATAGAGATGCATCCGCATTTTGGAGAAGATATCTCTTTGATTTTTGCTTATTGCCTTTGTAATATGAACATTGTTGTATAACAAATGACTATTCCTTATCACGAATTACAGAATGTTGTAAGATAGTTGGAATAAATTGACATTTTAAAATACTCATAACATACCCAGAATTACAGGAGAGAAAATAAATAAATGATTGATGAAAGTGGACACACTGAGATTTGCTCACCCCGAGGATATTGGAAAAAAAAAAATAATGTTATCCCAAGGACAGACATGTCACAGATATATCATGGAGATACTATGAAAAAAAAAAAAAAAGAATATCTAGATTAGAAATGCAGCAAACTTGGTCAAGGACACCATGAAATAGACCCCCGCCCCACACTTAAGATAACTGACGGATGAGATTTTTGAATTATAAGTACCATAAGTCACCCATCTGGCTGTAGTCAGCGGATGTTACAGGCACCACATAACTCTGACTAACCCTCGACCAGCGAAGGCAGAGTTGGTGTCGAAATTTTGCACATATGTAAAAAGACATGTTTTTGTTCATGGTTTAGTAAAGTCTAGACATTTATGTTAATAGTTCTATAAATGATTAGTTGATATATTGATGATAAATATTCGCAAATATAGTACATGGACAATTAATATTTCCAGTACAGAATAAGAGGAATAGGAAGGATCCACATTTTAAATATTGGAGCACCATGAGCGAGGAATTGGACTTATAAAGAAAATGGAAATGGTACACTGTATGCAAGGATAACCAGAAATAATATGGATAAATAGTAGTCAGAGTGCCAGGAACTTTGTCTTACGAGAATATTGTAGATTCCTCACGATCAATTGATTATTTTCTTCCTTTCTATGTCACATTTTTTTTTTGAGTGATGACCCCAAAATTTTTTTTCATCTCATATTGTCAAAAGTTCTGACATCTCAGTTGATAGTTCCATAAATAATTGTTTGATGTGTTTTGCATAAAGGTATTGCTAGATAAGGTACATAGGGAGTTACTAAGGATGAATTCTCAAGATAACAGGAGGACTAGAATAGATACAATGATATTGGAACACCATAAATGATACATTGGTGTTATGAAGAAAAAAAAAGGAGACAAATATAAATTGTATACAAGGATGCCTCGAGAGTGACAACATGGATACATATTGTCAAGAGTATAAGCAGTTGTCTTAAAAGAGAAAATAAAGTAATACGGAACCCAATGTAGAAAATTCATGATGATTTGGAAACTATATTTTTCTTTTCCCTTATATTTCATAATATGATAGTAATACATTCGTCTGTTGGTTGCTGAATAATGTGATGTTTGAAAATTGATGTATGGGAAGTCAAAGAAGATCTTTGAAGAATAAATATATATATAAAATAATATTTCTAGGGAAGAGTTCAAAAAAAAAATACTGTATTGACAGAAAAGGAATGATTAGAAATAACTGACTAATGGACAGGATCACCACCAGACGTACGGATATTGGAAACAAACATCACATATTTTGAAAAAAAAATGTAATATATACTGAAGCACATTAAAAACGCACCACTATTATAAATACTGATGCCGAGAAGCTGGCAAAAAAAAGTGTGGGAATGGATTTTCCCCGTGTTTGCCATGAGGTAGAGAGCGAATGGCTGCTGGAATGGAAAGTGCAAGATTCAACCCACGGGTGTGTGTACAGACTACATGAAAACGATGAAAGTTACACGTGCAACACGATTCCCAACAGCTATGACCCTGAAAATGTGTACGCGTTGTGGCAGTATACTCGGTATAAAAAGGCCGTTGAGACAAAACACCCAGTACATGTGCTTGAAATGCCACGACTATCTGAAAACGACCGCCAACGAGCCATTGGTATGTTGGAGACCGGAATGAGCTCGCGGGCCATTGCCAGAAGGATGAATTGCCACCACAGCACTATTGTACGTCTCAATGAACGTTACGGAACCATTGGCAGTGCCCGGGATAGACTTCGGAGTGGCCAACCAAGAGTTACTACCCCTGCGCAAGATCGTCATATTGTGCTGAGTCACCTAAGGAATCGTTCTCTCCCGGCAAGTCAGACAGCAAGAGCAATAGGGGGTAGACATGGGCAAGTCTCTCGAATGACAGTCATACGACGACTCAGAGATACAGGCCTTACTGCAAGATGACCTTATGTTGGGCCAAACTTGACTCATAGACATCGTTAGCAGCGCCTGCAATGGACAGAGCAACATATCAGATGGACTAGACTGCAGTGGAATGCTGTCCTATTCACAGACGAGAACAGATTCAACATATCCTTTGCAGATGGACGTATGCGGATTTAGCGACGGTGTGAAGAGCGCTTTGCAGATTGCTGTGTCAACCGATTTCGAGGTGGCAGTATTCACATTTTGGTAGGATTCAGTTTTCACCATCGCTTGCCTCTTCGCGTCTTCCGTGGAAATGTTAATGCTGTGACATATCGAGATGAGGTTCTGGATGCACTGGTTGCTCCTGCGTTCACAATTTATCGAGACTTGCAGCTTCTCCAGCAGGATAACGCACGTGCATTTTTTTGGATTTTTGGTTTTCTCCCTTGCCTGTACAGAATGCAATGAATTTCATAACAATCAAATGTACAAATTAATGACCAGCGTGGATTCATAGGAAAATGAATAAAGATTCCAAATATGTAAACTTGTACACACTTAGATCTCTGCACCTGCGGTACCAGCCCGATGACAGTCGAACACCTGCTGCAGTACTGCCCAACCTACAGTAATGAACGGGGTAGCATATGGCAACAACCTACTTCTGTCAACGAAAAACTGTTTGGAGATGTCGGGAACCTTGAGTTGACTGCTGCCTTTATTAGAGTCATAAATGTGGAAGTCTGAAGGCGAACGAGGAAGAAGAAGAAGAAGAAGTACACACTTATATTTACATTTCACACTCTGTTCCTGGATTATACAGGTGGTGCGTTTTTAATGTGCTTCAGTATAGAACATTTTCTACAGTGACGGACTTAGAACGAATTTATACACTTACCATTTAGAAAATGTCTATAACAAGGAAACATTCAGATAGATAAATAAGGATAAGCCATGAGGTTTTAATGCTTTTATTGTGAAAAATGATTACTTATAAAAATGATCCTAGTCGTATTATCGTCTGATACATATGCATATTATGTTTAGAGATGTTTTCTACATGTAATAATGAGCAAGTGGCTCATTCACAAAAAAAAAAAAAAAAAAAGAAGAAGATGATGATGAGTACCCATGAAAACATTGGCTATTCTATGAAAGTGGATTGCCATTACCATAGGAATTAGAGATTTTGGACATTTCTTGGAATATTGCAGAGTACTTGGGAAATAGAATAAATAAGTACGCCAAAAAAAAAAAAAAAAAAAAAAAAAAGATTTTTTTTAGTACTTGCAGGCTTTTAATATGGAGCAAATAACAGTACAGAAAAGAGATAAACCCCCCCCCCCCCCCGCCATATCCAAGAGAATGTAATCAACTATATTTTTGAATGAAATGTAATAGATTATGATAATGCAGCCAAGTTCTGCAAATAAGATAGTTTATTGTTCATTCCCCAGTGTTGCCACTCGTCACATTTTTTTTAGTGATGACCTTATGAGTGTTTTGCAGATTTTGTTGGGCAGTGTTGCCAATTTGTAAATTTGGTGAAAAAATATTATGATGTGATGAATAAGTTACACTTTTTGAAGTTGATGTCCACTACTAGTTTTTTTTTTACATAGCAGACGACCTCATATAGACATAGGACCCCAGTATAGGAATTAAATTAAATTTTTTGGAAATATTTTTGGACTTAGAAAAATTTTTGAACTTTAAATTTTTCTGAAAAATTTTTTTGAACTTAGAAATTTTTGGGGATGGATTTTTGTTATTGATAGTACTCAAATGTCTCCCTACGGGATACATTTGCGGAGCCCCGGGATCTATATGTGGCCGTGTACATAGTTGTTCCTTTGGAAACAGACTATATTCTTACAAGACAGAGGAAGCACAGACCACCCCATAATTTTATATTTTATGAGAAACAGAAAATAATAAATAGTGTCACATATTTAGGGTAGAGTCGCTTCTACACGCCATTTCTAATAATTGGGTGATTTCCCCTGACCAATCGGATAGCTCAGATTTACCCCGGGGAAAGTGGAACAACGACGCCATTTTGGCAGTAGAATGAAAGAGCGCAACTCAAGAGGTCGTATCTGGTCCAGCTCTACATATTTCTTAGTTTGAGAAAATCAAACTTCAACATTTCTTATAAAATGTGTATTTCAGGACATTGAGTGGTTATAATTTTCTTACTGGCGTAAGTAGTGACAATCGTTAAATATGTATTTTGAATAGAGCTCCCAACCCTAGTCGCAGCAGAACTAGGTTCGAGGATTTGAGTCAATTTGCAAAACAATGTCTTACACCTCAAACCATGTAGAGTAGAAAATATTCTTGTGTTGGAAAGCATTTAACTCAAGGAATGCTTATGACGATAAAGAAATCAAGGACAAATCTGAGGAGATGGGTAAATGTCATCGAACCTAAAAATAAGACTGTAACTTAAAGGAAGGAATACGGTGGAATGAGAAGGTTCGCCATATTTGACAATTGAGTAGGCCTACGAGACAAGGATGCAAAAAGGGATTTTTGCATCGATGAAAGCATCTGATGAGATGATAGAATTTTATTATACTTATTATTGTAAAAATGTTCTGAATTCCAGACTTTGTTGAAATTTTAAGTTTCATGCTGAAAGATATTAAAAGTTTTGCATGAAATCGAACGCTGTTGAAAAGGTGAATTACTACAGTTTTGAGATCTAGATAAGAAATCTATCCATTTCAATTAAATTCGCTACATCAACACCTAAGAGAAGAAAATCGAACCTGGTAACACAAATTTAAGAGAGAAATCTAAATCTCTGGTGATTAGGCCAGTTAAACTTCTGCTCTCTGTAAAGTAAACTGAAAATACTGCATATACCGGCACTGCCACATGATGTAATATGGTGCCGTTCCAGTCCTAAGGAACACCTGCCCCGGTTACACAGCCATATAGCTATACCATTCGTGCAATACCCGGATCGAAAAATGTTTTCGCAGACTGTTTGTCACGCTGTCCAAGCGAACCAGACAAATCAAAACAACTTCCAGAAATTGAAACTTCTTCACATACAGTCGTTCAATTAGAATGTGAGGATCATTGAATTGTGTTATTTGCCTGACTTCTATACAGACTTTGTATGGAACGGAATTATTCGTGCTTAGATAACTATCAGTATATACTCATTGTTTGGATTAGAACATAACTTTTTATGTCATACTATTTTCGTGGTACGGCAACACTGTAGACATTTATGAACATGGATATCCACTATTCATAATGAACAAACTAAACTACGTGATGTTGTAGAATATATCTTTTCATCGTGCATGGAACATACATAACAGATTTTCATCTATTGTTAACTGTTTTCGATATAACAGTGACACTGATTACCACTGTTAGCAATTAAAGGAATTAGTAATTAGTGACTATTTTAATTATGAACTATATTGATTAGTTAATATCAATTTAAGTTACTTAATTAGTGGAATATTTCACATTCACTTACTTTAATAGTTTGTGTGTGTTTCCTTACACTAGTATATACCACTCATGGTACATTATTTTAACACTCTTAGATGATTAGTCCATCTTAGTAATGTTAGAAACATTAGGTGTGTTGCTTACTTCGCGTGTTTGATTATGCATTTTATTCACTTTGCTTGTTTTATTTACATTTTTTGTTTTACAATTCACTTGTCGTTTTTTACATGTCATCATTGTTTCTTTTTTCATTTGAAATCATTTGTTGATTTTTTATTTTATTTTAGTTGGCTGTTTTACCATTCTTTTGGTTATTATCTCACCTTCCTTCGTACTTTCTTTCTTTGAATTTCACCACATCGTACCAAAGTCGGTCGATTGTGGATGTATGCTTCAATGCATACTATGGTTTAGTTGCAGTGATTTCCATTTTATATTCATTTTCTTTTTATTTGATAATATTATGATAATGTTAAATTTAATATATGTCGATGTAGTTTGACTCACCTCTCCAAGTTACTTAACGTATAAAAATTAAAAAAATTAATATAATTAATGTTTTTTAAACAGGGGTGATAAGGAAGCTGTTGCGTACATTTAATGTCCGTAACAGGCGTTAACAGATATGGTAGTCTCAGATCTTATTGATCTGTGGTCCTGCCACTGTTATAAATATGTACACACCAACTCTGTTGTGTGTATTTTAGTTTATTACGCACGAGAATGTACAATTTTGATATTTTGGAAATTAACTCGTTTTGCGTTGCCTGCGAGAGAGAAATGACGTAGCTAGCGATGAAACAAGCCAGACTGATAGTCTGTTGTGATTAATAGTTTTTCTACCCTTGGTATCGGGAATCTGTTCGAAGTTGGCGACTTGCCTTCTTATTAGAAGCCATGGTCGATTCATTTAAATGTAAGTCTTGTTTACGCTTTTTAAGAAGCGATGTTTTTATAAGATCTTCGTGATGTCTTCACTCATACTGGTATCTAGCTGGAATCCACATTCCAGGGTTCCATGAATGGATCAGCTGAGCGGTATGGATCACTGAAGAAACGTAATTGTAGTCCTACGGGAGGAATTGATTATAAATGTATCTTTAATATGGAATTACGGAGTGCCGTCATCGTTGTCACTGCATGTACCGAGAGGTTAGTCAAGGAGAGTACCTAACCGATATTGTTTTGCTGGAAGAATAGCTGGACTAACTTTATTCTACTGTCCTAGCATGTTATGGAAGAAGTAAACTAAGGAGGACAGTGTTTTTATTGTATGTATGACAAAGGAATATTGATAAATGACCCTGATGGCATATGTCCTTGGATAAGGTCACCCGTTTGACAGATTAGTGACAATCTGAACTGATTACTCATTACGTGAACATTATTTGATTGAAAGATAATATTCGACCGTATACTTTGCAAGGATAATTGTATGAACTATTTGTAAAGGATTTAAGGAAATGAAAGTAGAGATTCATGCTTTCTGTCAAGTGGAACTGTCAATAACTATGTCGTACGTTAGCAACAAGTGTTTTGTAACATTAATTGTCTTCGTAAATAAATATGTTGAACTGTGCTACCCGCATTACAGTGTACTTCAGTTCACCACCTGGCTTTGTTACTACGCCTGAAGTTTATTTGAACATTCGCGTTATCATCAAGAACTGGTAGTCTTCTATCAACCCCATCAAGAACGACTCCAACAGAGAGGTACGGGAGAGAAAAGGAGAGAGAAAAAGAAGGCCAGAACGAGAAAGTTCAGAAAGAAAGCAGATCGCATCTCTATGACATATGTGCGTATAGGATACTAGAATTGTCGAAGTGCCAATCAACGTGCAGCCATTATATAAACAATCATCTATAATTTCGATATCTTCATGATCCAGGAGACAAATTTAGAATCCAATAATGTTATCAATTGCCCAGGCTACAGATGTTACTTTAATCTATGTGGGTCTGGTACACGATGGCAAGCTACATGTGTAAAACATGAGCTCCCTCATACGTGTCTGGATACATGTTCCCGAACTAGTAATGATGCGGAATTGCAGGGGATTGCCTTGAGTACAGGTGGTCAGGAGTGGTGAGTCTACAATGTATATGCTCATGTCGCACAGAAGAGAATAGTTGGAATTGTCTTTCGGAATTGTCTGAAAATACTAACATAAGGTGTTTAATCGCTGGCAATTTCAATTCTAGATCCAATGAGTGGGGCAACATCACGGATAATAGGCAGGGTGTAGCAATGAGCGCCAGGCATTACTTAACATAAACCTTACAATTTGACTGATGGACGCCCAACTAGACTTGCAACTAAACCTGGGGATACAAATGGGATATATTATGTGCACAGAAAAGTTATCACCTAGATTGCGTCATGCTCATTGTAAATGGTAGGACCATTAGACACAGGAAACCTAAACAGATCTTCATGTATCCTAAGCCCCACTCGACTGTAACAACCCTTTACACACATGACGTCACAATGCCAAACAAAGACAGCGAAAACACCTTTCACCAAACCTCCCTGGTGGAGTAAGACAGTGGAGGAAGCATGGATAGAAAAGGAAAGACCAACAAAGGAATGGCTTAAATCACAAAACAGAAGAATGATGAATGAGGGAGAGATTGAAGAGATGATGGGGAAAAAGAGAAGTTAATAAATTCAAGAGCTTGGGAAGGGAGACTAGGGATAAATATTGGGAGGACTTTGTGACACATGAGGTACAGAGTCCTGGAGCAGGTCGACCACTTTAAATACCTCGGAGCTATTATAGATCGAAAGGGAGGCATCAAAGAAGAGTTGGCCACTCGAAAAGCAGCAGCTGGGAGACTTTTTCAGGCCATAAATCGAGGATTCCTTAGCAAGAGAGAGATTGGTAAGAAAACGAAGATGGCTGTATACCGCTACACCTATGTCCCAGTCTTGACATATGGATGCGAGTCATGGGCAATGACTACAACCCACAAAAGCCAGATCCAAACCTCAGAAATGAGGTATCTGAGGAAGGTGGTTGAAGTAACAAGAAGAGACATGGTACGCAACCAGACGATACGTCAAGGCCTTAAATCCTACCCTTTGCAGACCCAAGTAGAACAGTCCCAATTAAGATGGTTTGACCATGTCTGCAGAATGGGAGAAGATCGGATACCACGACAAGCATGGGAAACAAAGAGCCAAGGATCCAGACCCTGAGGACGACCCAGAGTCCGCTGGGAGGACAACATTAGACAATCTTTGAAGGACCGAGTACTAGAATGGAACCAGGCCAGGAGGAAGACAGCCGATAGGATAGTCTGGAGCTCTCTCTTCCAAACCTCTACACCTCACGATAGAAGGGGAACGACTAAGTAAGTAAGTAGGTACGGGAAAAAACCTACAGAGATTCTGGTCTTACAGCGAAGAATGAATAGGAAAAGTGCAAGTTAACCCATCAGTAATATCAAAAGCTCTACAGCATTACGCCTAAAGACAGACGAATAGAAGGGAAGAGCATTATTCGGTCGATATGTGGAGCAAACGGATAAAGGTGACAAAAGTACATGCTTGAAATAAAAGAGCAGTGATCTAGAAAATGACATTGACATAAGGGGCCAGATATACTTTGATCTCATTTCTGAAGACGACGTGGTTTACACACTGCAAACCATCAGAAACACTGCTCCGGGTCCTGATGATTTACAATACCAAACCATTAAACAGCTCGACGACACAGCTATTATTAATTTGGTGAGCGATTTCAATACCAGCATTCTGAATGCCGAGGGACCGGAAAACTGGCTACACAGTTACATTCGGCCACTTCTTTAAACCTGGCAAAGACCCCCACACTGCTCACCAGCTATCGAATTATCACACAAAAGAATGTCTGTGGTAAATTACATGACAAGATAGTTGCAAGACACGTAATGAGCCACGTCAAAAATGCACACACAACTTTCCTGATACCCTGGGTAGGTATAGGCCTATGAAAACATTGGATAACGATGGAACGATTGCGAACGATGTGTACGAGGGATTCCAGGGTAAAAGGGAAACGGTGGTTGTCGCAAATGACCTAGACTCTACGTCCTAGAGGATGCTTATAAAAGTGTGGATTTTGCAATCCTAATAGACTGTATAATGGCATGGGGTGTAAAACAAGGTGGATAGCAACTGCGCTAATGGAGAGATCAGTTGCATTTAGCTTGGGAACATTGACGCCAGAACAGGTATCTACCTTCGCACAATATTACTACTGACAGAGTTGTGAATAGTAGGATGATGCTTCTATCTTGAATGATTCTTCATCAGATATTTCAGAAATCAAGAAAAAAGATGAATTGTCAGAGCAATTGTTCTCTTTTTATCTTCCTGACACCTTTTATGAAGAATTATTATGTATTTTAGCTCGATCAAGCCTCCCGCTGATTTAATTCGATGAAATATTAATTTAATAGCTCTAAGCGTTATTTAAAATGACTGAGACATATGGGTGAAGTACATTAGAAATGATGAAATTAAATTTAAATTTGTATATATACATATAACAAATTTAATAATCAATTATATTTAGTGAAAAAAGAATAGTTCCTTCAAAAATCATCACAGGGGATGTTATGGTTATTAAGAGAATTTTAGGTGTTGGGAAAGTTTACTTGGCAGCTTTTAAGTGTATACTTAGCTGCCTGTAAGACGTCGGTTGGTTCTGCTCCAGCCGATGTTTAGTTCCTGCAGGTTCTACGTAGTATCAAGGAGTAATCACGAAGCTGGTCTAGTGTATTCAAGCCCCGTCTGATGATAATGTCTAGCCTTGACTCTAGGCCGCCTATACCACAGCACCCTGAATTGGTACCACCGAATATTATCATGAAATACGAGAGAACAAACACCGTCCTGAGTATTGGGTTTCCTGACACGAAATCATGTGCCCCATCCTTTTCATTTCCACCATCCCATCTGCCTCAGAACGTTACCATCTCTGAGCATTAATATTAGTCCATATGAGCGGAAAACAATCATTACATTTATATTACTAAACTTGTTTAACATTTATATTTGCACTGTATGCAAAGGTAAATGTAATACGTATGCACATCATTTATGTCATCATCCACTCCCTGCTCCATATGGAACTTGGGACTACCTCTGCGTTCGGTTCTCGATGAGAAACCCGTATAAAGCAGTCGTTAGCTCTTGCAGTGGCGATTCATGAAATCATCATTCTATACGCTGACGTTGCTAGCCTCGTATGATTTGGACTTCCATGACGAGTTTTCACATGTTAATAAATGCAAAATATAGAATGATAAAATGGACAAGTTCCAAAAATCTCTTTGGGAATATAGACTGACTTCTGGCTCAGGAATAAAATTAGGCAACTTGTTTAAAATACTTTTTATACGTCGTCTAGGATATTACTTTGCAAAGAAATCCCAATATGACTTAGGGTTCAGGTTTATAGGATCCCGGGCTTTCCTTATTAATAAAGGTATAGTTTTCCTGGGATCCAAGTCCACAAGATGATCAAACACATTGTCCGTTCCTTTAACGTGAAATCCCGATCCTATTCCTTACTCTGGCTTGTCTGACTGTCTTCTTGACGAGTTTAATTTTACGGTGTTCTAAACCGGCGAAAGTTTCAGATTATATTGCAGCTTTCGGCCCACGCACATTGTTGTAACTAACTGAGGAGGGCAACGGCAACAGCCCGTAGGCATTGACGATTTTGCAATGGCGGTGAATAAATATTCCTCGACGACCACCTGGTAGACTGAGCAAATGACAGACCGTTTGGCCGGCTGTGAGATCTTAGTATTAATTGATGGTTGGTAATGCAGAAGTTAGAAGTTAGAAAAATACGTATGTGGATACTGGACACACAATGACATAATGATGTTACTAAAGATGAGAGCAAAGCCATTCGACATATCAATCTTACAAACGTATGCACAAACTAAAGATCACAGCGAGGAAGAAATAGAAGAATACTATGAAGAGCTACAACACACACTTAAACCAGTCAAATCTACAGATGTGTTGATAGTAATGGGTGATATGAATGCAAAAGTAGGAAAAGGAAAATACAAGAAAATAGTAGGACAGTATGGATTAGGTACAAGAAATGATAGAGGAGACAGACTTATCCAGTTCTGTGAAGAAAACCAGCTGGTCATATGTAACACCTTTTTTGAACACCTTACTTACTTAGTCGTTCCCCTTCTATCGTGAGGTGTAGAGTTTTGGAAGAGAGAGCGCCAGGCTATCCTATCGGCTGTCTTCCTCCTAGCCTGGTTCCATTCTAGTCCTCGGTCCTTCAGAGATTGTTTTTGAATACCACCCAAGGAAATTATACACATGGAAAAGCCCAGGAGATGTAACAAGAAATTAAATTGACTATATCATGATAAAACATAGATTTAAGAACAGTGTCACAAGTGCAAAGACACATCCTGACGCCGACATAAATTCAGATCACAATCCAGTCGTCATCAAAGTAAATATAAAGCTGAAAAGAGCAGGAAACAGAAGACAAGAGGAACCACAGAAAGAAATATCAGCGCTGAAACAACCAGATATAAAACAGAAATATTTAGTTGACGTCAAAAATAAATATCAACAGTTATTGACAGAAAGCATGGAGCAGTACAGAAGAGAAAACCCAGAAGAAAAAGTAACCGCAAAATTGGAATGCTTAAAAACAAGCATACAATCAGCAAATGCAAATTTACCTAAAAATGAGTCTAAGAAAAATCAAATTTGGATGACAGATGACATCTTGAATAAAATGGCAGAAAGAAAGAAAGCAAAAAACACTCCAGAATATAAAACAATAGTTAATGACATACGTACTATGTGTAGAGAAGCAAAAGAAGGGTGGATAGAAACAAAATGCAAGGAAATAGAAGACTTGGAAGCAAAGCACATGACAAGAGATATGCATGAAGAAATAAAGAAATTATCAAATAGGTCGCAGTTTGCACAAGGAGGAAGCTGTATCAAGAACAAAAATAGTGCAATATTACTTGATGAGAAAGACATATCAAACAGATGGGCAGAATACGTAAAAGAACTATTCGAGGACAACAGAGGTAAAAAACCATCACCAGATTCTAATGAAGGCCCAAACATTCTCAGATCAGAAGTAGAGAATGTCATTCATATGATACAAAAAGGAAAATCAGCAGGCATGGATACCATAAAAATTGAAATGATAGAAGCTCTGGAGAGCTTTGGTATAGATACAACCACAGATCTATGCAACGATATATACAATACAGGATATATACCACACGACATGAAGACATCAGTTTTTATAACATTGCCCAAAATCCAAATGCAACAGAATGTTCAGACTTTAGAACAATCAGCCTGATGAGTCATGCAATTAAGATACTGCTCAGAATCATACAGGAAAGAATGAAAAGTAAGGTAGACAGCGAAATCCAAGAAGAACAGTTTGGTTTTAGACGGAACAGTGGAACAAGAGAGGCAATATTTTGCCTAAGAATATTAGCAGAAAAATATACAGAGGTCCAAAAAAGTATGTACATGTGCTTCATTGACTATAAGAAGGCTTTTGACAGAGTCCATCATGAGAAAATAATTGAATGCCTCGAAGACATAGGTATTGATGGAAAAGATATAAGAATGCTGATAACGCTCGTTTTTCCTTTCTACCATCGTAACTGTGTATACATCAGAGCAGCCATCACATTAATAAACGCCTTTTCTTTCTTGTAGTAATAATAAAGGCTGTTATCTTGGATGCTGTATACTGTGTTTTGTCAGAGTACGTTGTAAAGATGTACTGGGACTGAAAAGTCAACTCAAACAACCGAGCACAGTGTCAGGTATACATGTCACCTTGTCCTGGGACACAATGAGGCCCTGACAAGAATACAGTGTTGACAATGAGTGTTGTGATGAATGTCAATACGCGAATGTGTAGACTGTTCTGTGGAGTTGACTGACGGTTCAAACACTCATTCATACGTATCTAGAAGTTACTGATGCAGACTACTGTAGACATTTCAATGCTTTAATTTGACGCACACACTTGACAGGATGGGTACAGTTACAGGGACATAAGTCGACATAAACATCATAGTGTTGATAAATGGACTACCGTCATAAATTAGCATTCATGTAGAATAATCTTGCAATGGAACATCTGTAAACACCAAGATTTCCATTGTTTATAAATACCGTCAGTAGACCTTACTGACCGAGCATGTCAACTAAGCAATACTGTTCAAACTTGACTCCTAAACAGGACCTCTTTCTAGCGAAGGTTCCTTTAGGTAAATTACAGCAAATCTCTGTGAAGATAATATTAACCCACTGGTATTGGGTTTTCTTTATAATAGTGATCTCTCAATCATCACCTGATAATAAGGAAGCATTCCCGTTCTCTGCTTGATGATTTACAATAAGTAGAATTCCAAGATAAATCGGATTCCACAATGGCTGCTGGTTCCCGGTTGAGCATCATTAACTATACGGATGTATAGCCAAATCTTCAATCGAAGCTTTGTTCCTCAACAATACACGATTCTACAAGGATCAGCATATTCTGTCCTCATAGTTGCTGCATATAAACATATTTAGTGCTGCTAGCTAATATGTCGTCCCGACATATTCATAGGTAAATTCATGTAAACGTCTGCCCATCTTAAGCCTAGGAATGAACGAAGTCAGCAAAAGTACGTTTACCTTGACATAAGAAATACACTAGCAAGCACAAACGCTCTCCCGACGTTATAGAATCCCACCTGGGAAACTCATAGACTAAACAATCCTGGAAGAAACTATCTTCGTCCCCATAATGAATTGAAGAGATCACAAACTCTTGGGCATCTCTACGACATGACTTCCCGCCATAGGCTTTTACAACCGAAGGACACTCTAACCTATCTTCATCCGCCGAAAACACCTGACACCCTAAAGTACAGTACAAGAAAAAATAGTTCCACTTTAACATACTAAGATATCAAGACATAAAACATACTCGTCCTACATAGACAAGAACTACCCATAGATTCGGGCCATAGACATTCTGAAGCAAGAACAATCTATTCCTAACCAAACACAGAATAGATTCAAGTAAGTCTAAATCCCTCCGCTGAGTTCGATTCTTAGAACGATACAAAGAGCGATAACTCACAGAATGAATACTTATTGCCTAATCTGAGTTCCGTCCCTCAAGACCAAAACATGCATTCAAAGAAGAATATATCTTTATCAGACAATTAAAACATTTTTTTATTTGTATGCGTAATCCGTGCCACCAAAAAATATGTGGGCAACAGATTACCACACCCACGGAAAAAAAAAATGAAAATCATTTTTTTCCATCTGAGAGCAACATACAATAGGCTCCCAACGCATAAATACTGCGCAGATGAGAAATATCTGGAATTATTTAAGCCAGATTAATGCAAAATCTCAATCTCTCAGAGAAAGCATTTCTCTTAAGCATAAGTGTTTCCAGGGAGGTGTCACCAACGCATACTACTATAATTGCAATGCTACAATGCAAATAACAATTTAAGTTTAATCATTCCAAGTACATGATTGACAAAAAGAAAAAACATCAACGAGTACCGGTGAATATATATCAATGAACGTAGTGTCATTACGAATTACAATGTGTATCTATCTTGATATAGAAAAGAAAAATCTGTTGTCGAGTTGGAAGTGTTAAGAAGTCCAAGACTCAACAGTTAAGTGGAATCATATGGGCATCTAGACAGAATGTCTGCCATCACATTATCTGATCCACGGATAGCTCGTACCGAAAAATGAAAAGGTTGAAGAGCAATTGCATATCGAGTAGACCTCGAACTCTTCAAATTTTTACTCTGAATAGCTGTAAGAGCTTTCTGATCGGTTTCTACTATAAAATGTGCGCCTAGAAGGAATCTTTGTAATTTGAGAATTGACTATACCATAGCCAACAGTTCACGGTCTAAAACCGAATAATTCCTTTCTGCAGCATTAAGCTTTCTGGAAATATACATTACAGGATGCAGAGTTCCAGAGTACTCTTGCATTAGTGCCGCTCCAATCCCAGTGGATGAAGCGTCACTACGAAGAACAAATGTCTTATCTTTAGTAGGTAACACTAAAATAGGTGCAGTAGAAAACATAGTTTTGATCTTATCCAAAGAGGATTCACATTCTTGAGTCCAATGGACTATATTAGGAGACCCTTTCTTTAGCAAGGTAGAAAGAGGTGCCATGATTGAGGACAGATTCAGAATGAATCGTCCATAGAATTGTATAAGACCTAAGAGACTTCGCACTTGCTTTTTAGTCTTAGGAATAGAAATGTTAAGTATTTTACTTGTATTATGGTCCTCTGTCTTTAGGAAACCATGACCCACTTGATGGCCTAAGAAAGAAATTTCGCTAAAACCAATGCAGGCTTTAGAGGGTTTCACTGTCAGGTTATACTCGCGTAGAGTAGATAGCAATTCAACTAACCCTGAATAGTGATCTTCCCAAGTATCGCTGAAAAGACAGATGTCGTCTAGGTACGCAATGACATCTGACCGATAGGATAGAATTCTACGCATCATGCGTACGAATGTAGCTAGTGCGTTCATAAGGCCGAAAGGCATGAAATTCCATTGAAAAAGGCCTCTTGGTGTAGAAAAAGCAGTAAAAGGTTTGGCGCGTTCAGATAGAGGAACTTGCCAATATCCTTTAGACAAATCTAGTTTAGTGAAAAAATGCGATTTAGAAAGCTTAGTAAGTAGCTATTCTAGTAAAGGCATAGGTTCAGCATCAAACTTCATGACTTGATTCAATTTGCGATAGTCAACGCAAAGACTTATGTTATTGTTTTTTTTACGGACAATAACCATCGGCGAAGAATACGCAGAAGTGGATGGTTCAATTATTTTTTAAATCTATCATCTCATCCAACTCCTTCTCAACCTGTGCTTGAAAATGTATAGGAATAGGATAAGGTCTGACTCTAATAGGATTATGGTCAGTTAGAATAATGTCATGTTCAATGACATGAGTTTGTCGAGGAATGTCAGTAAGGACATCCTGAAACGTTTGTAACATAGCCGAAACTTATCGCTGTTCTCCTAGAGATAAATCCGGAGAAACAGCAACGTTTTTCCATGATTCACTAGAATAAAGTGGAATCATCGGAAGCGGAAGATTAACATCCGAAAAACTTGTTTCCTCATCCTGTATTACAGACAGTGATGAGTAATGACCATGTTGGACTGGTGAATCATCCGTTGCCTGGAAAATAGGCTGTAAATAATCCGGACGTTCATGGAATTCCGTAAGCATATTGATGTGGAAGGTTTTACGCTTCCCATCAATATCGACAATGTAGTCAACATCGGAAATTTTTGAGATTATATCGTACGGACCTTTCCAAGAAATAAGAAGTCTGTTTTCCCTACAAGGTAGCAAAACAAATGCTTTGTCACCAGGACAAAGTTGTCGTAAGGTTCTTTTCTTATTGGCAAATTGTCTTGCTTTCTCCTTAGCAAACTCAGAAGAAGAAGTTGCCAATTTGCATGCTTCGATAATCTTTTGTCTCAGCGCGATGACATATTCGTAAGAAGATTTCGTGTCATCGGTAATATTATCAGCGGTTATGAGATCATGAAGCAAAGACATAGGGCCGCGCGGTCGCGTGCCAAAGACAAGTTCAAAGGGAGAAAATCCTGTATGTTCATTGGGGACCTCTTTGTAAGCGAAGAGGGCCGCGGGTAAAACCCTATCCCAATCTTGAGGATGATCCTCAGTTATCTTCCCTAATAAGTTCTTGAGTGTTCTATTTAGCCGTTCGACCATCCCATTGGACATAGGATGATAGATACTACTCAAAGATCTCTCTATCTGCAGAGTCGACATCACTTGAGACATGGTATCCGATATTAGTTGGGTGCCATGGTCTGATAATATTTCTCCGGGGAATCCCAGACGAGAAAATATAAGCCAAAGACCATCTGCAATATCAGCAGTAGTAATGCTCTTCAGAGGAATAGCCTCTGGCCAACGTGTGCACATGTCCACACACGTTAAGATAAACTGATGTCCTCTAGCAGATTTGATCTTAAATGGACCAATGATGTCTATCGCCATTTTCTGAAATGGTCGCATAGGAATGTCTGCAGCCTGAATAGGTGCAGCATGGCGTGGACCTTTGGATTTGACTTCTTGACATACTATACAAGATTGACAATAAATCCGTATGTCTTTGTTCACAAAAGGCCAAAAGAAAGCCGCAAGAACTCTTGACTTTGTACGGGAAAACCCATATGTCCAGCACTCTGAGAGTCGTGTGCGTGTTGTAAGATTTTAACTCTCAAATTCTTGGGCACAAGAATCTGATAATGACTTGACTTGTCGGAGTCTTGCACCATACGTACAAGTACGCCATTCTTCATTGTAATCCAAGATTTACGCTTTGTATCTTTATTCGGATCACCTTTCGTTGCAAGAGTAAAGAATTTCTTTAGAGTCGGATCCTATTCTTGCTGCTTTATAAATGAGTCACGAGAAATTACCAAGGGATCATCTTGGTTATGCACTTCATTATCTTCAGTAGGTGAAGATTGAGGCACATTAAGAGCTTGAGCTCTAGTGACTAAAGCATTAGCGGTTTGCATATTCTGTTTTTCCCAAACGGAAATTTGTTGTGAAGTGCATTCTTTGACTCCATGAATACGACCGATGATAAGATCAGCGATCGGATTCAGCAGAAGACATGCGTGTACATCTCCTGTAAAGAAAGGAGTAGCAATCCTAATGATAGAGGTAGAGTATTTCTCTAAGGTGCCGTCAAATGTTACACATTTGGCTACTTTTCCAGTGGCACGAGAAGGATCTACAAGCGACTGCCTCATTCCAATGGTGGTGCACCCCGAATCGAAAAGAACTGCGACTGGAGTACCATTAACTAAACCTCTATTCAAGACAAGAGAACCTCTTCCATCATGCGCGATTGACGCAGGAAGAGCGGGTAGAGGATGGCCACAACTTAAAGTGGACACCGTAGTTGGTTTAAATAATGTTTTGCATTGGGGGCATTGAGATACTCTCCCAAAATCAAAAGCGGCACATGCCATATTATTAGCATCATCATTATCTTTAGTCTGGTTATAGGATTCATGTGACTCCTGCCGTGCAGAATTTGCATGTTAATGAGATTTATGTTTTTTTGTATTGGGATCTACCTCGATTATTATTGCCTCTGTAATCATTATTATTCCATCTATTGTAACCCCTATTTGGGTTTGAGTCATAATTCTCACGATTACCATTATCATATTCATTATAATGAGTATCCCTATAGTCATGGTCTTGTTGTCTCCATGATGGATGACTTGGATAGTTCCTATATTGACTTCCTCTGCGGAAATGTCTATAATTATGACCACCTCTGTATCGAGGGCTGTCAGCTTGTCTCCAGTTCTTCGCAGAAGAACCCTGAAATGATTGGTTTCCTTGGTTTTGATAACTATTATGGTTACCTTTTTTCCCAAACTTGTTTTGTTGTCCCTGAAATTTGTGTGAATAATTAGGGTTGTATTGTGTTGCTGATGCAACTGGCATACCTTCTTTAATCTTAGTGTTGCTAAGAGTTATGTCAGGGTGTGCAGTGACGTATTGGTCACAATATTCTTGCATTTCTTTTAGTGTCTTGGGTTTACGCTCATGTAGGAATTCCAAGAAGGGTTTATTAACACATGACATAATCTTTTCCCTGAGCAACAAGTCCATAAGGGCTTCATATGTCTTTTCTGTTTTGGACAACTCAATCCAACGATTAAATGTAAGACGTGTCCTTGCAATGAATTCTGAGAATTCTACCCCTGATTCAGGTACCATTTTCTTAAACAAAATACGGTAACCTTCCTCAGTTAACTGGTATTTTGTCAATAAAGCTGCCCTAATAACATCATAATTATCCTTGTCAGACTCTTCAACCAAACTTAAACTAGTCAGAGAATCACCTTTCAAATTTTCTGACAATTGATTAGCATACTGTGATTTATCCACATTATGAGCTCGACAGGAGCGTTCGAATCTATCCAGCCAGAATGTTATATCATCACTGGAAGGATTGAACGCTGGTACCTTGACCTTATAAGTAAAGGGTTTACCAATGTTACCATTTGACTGATTAACATTACTCATATTAGTTAATTTCAATTTCTCTAACTCAAATGCTAAAAGTTCTTTTTGATGTTCATGTTCTCTTTTTGCCTTACTCTCCTCGGCTTCTCTGTCTAATCTCTTTTGTCAGATTCTCTATCTAATCTCTTTTGTTCAGCCTCAGCTTCTTTGTTTTGTTTTTCCATTTCCATTTGGAATCTCTTTTCCTCAACCTGCATCTGCAGTTTCTTTTGTTCAAATTCTATTTCCATCTTTCTATCCTCACTTTTTTGTTTTCTCTCTTCAGCCTTCAGTTTTTCAATTTCCAATTTTTGAGCTTTTTCATAATGGTTGGTAGCATACTCCTCCAACTTATCTCCAGTCTTCCCTAGGGATTTACCTAACTCAATAAAGTGTTTTAATGTAGACATGATGTCTAATAATGATAGTAATAACTTGACACAAAAATGTAATCTATCTCCTAATAAACAGGAGCAAGTTCTCAATGAACTTAATTAATTAGCTCACAATCCCAATCTGTGTGGGAGACAAGCCTTACAAAGATCTTGTATACTTCCTATAAAATACGTGTAATCAACTTTCTCTTATCAAATGTCAACCAAAGACATTAACAAAGGACAAGCATAAAAGACAATATGAAAACAATTGCAGAAATCAACTAAGTCAAATAGAGAAATCAATGAAAATAATCACAGAATCTGTGACGACAACTGCAATGAAATCGACAAGACAAATAACGCCACAGTGTATAAACATAAATGGTGTATAGAACTGAAAAATACGAAAGGATAGACCTACAAATACAAACAAATCAAACAAAACTAAGGAACACAAAATTATTAACAAAAACAACGAAGAAAAGAACACCTCATCACAACTAACAAAAATAGCACCAGATGTTGTCAGCAGATTTTCAATAAAGAAAATTGCTCCCTATAGAACGCTAATATAAGCCCTATGTTACTTGGGAAATCTTATATTAGTCTCCTCCCAACCAGGCCCGCTACATAGACACACAAAAAATATGCAAACACAAATACATATAAACATGTAAACATAAATGCATATATCATCAATAAACTGTGATGTAGATAGAGTGTTGTAAAGAAGGCTCAGTTTTATAGTAATGGCACAGATATTCTAATCAAAATAAATAACTGCCACTTTATTGAACTACAATTTCTGGCCTTAAATATTAAAGTTCAACACAATAGCAGAACATAAGAAGGTCCATCGTTGATGTGTAGACTTCTACGTTCAATACTTCTGCTAACACAGTTAAATGTCCCCTTGTAAACAACTTGCCGTGCTACGCTGTCTGTTCTATGAAATTATGCCTGTACGGAGCAAAATGTCAACAGCGGTGACCTAGATACAGTAATCGCTTCATGGGTCACGTGACGAACTGTCAATCAGGTGTAGACTAACACTGCTGGTGTGTCGTATCAGGCGTCAGGGAAACCAACTGGTATCAGTAGCTGTTAACTTCTGGTAATGTCCACTGTGCAGGTTAAGCCCAGAAATATGGCCTACCATATTGATAAAGCTCGTTTTTCCTTTCTATCATCGTAACTGTGTATACATCAGAGCAGCCATCACATTGATAAACGCCTTTTCTTTCTTGTAGTAATAATAAAGGCTGTTATCTTGGATGCTGTATATTGTGTTTTGTCAGAGTACGTTGTAAAGATGTACTGGGACTGAAAAGTCAACTCAAACAACCGAGCACAGTGTCAGGTATACATGTCACCTTGTCCTGGGACACAATGAGTGTGGTAAAGTGGGATGATATAAATATTTATAGGGACTTAGTGTACTGACTGAGATCAGCTGTGAAGGTATCTGTATCTAATAAGTGTGATGTATTACAGATGACCTTACTTGCTACCATATTTAGACCTCAGCCGTACTTATTCTGGGCTATTGTGATGACTACGTTGAATGTCTAGGGTTATGAAAATGATGAAGTGTAAGTCACAACAACAACAGACAGATAAACAATTTAGTTTAATCCACAACTCTTTACAACACTGTGACACTCCCACACATAAAACACTCTATAAGACTATCTTAATAAGTCAAGTTTTAAAGTTTAAAAATATATGTATTAATTCCTTCAAATATTAGATATCCTGATTCAACAACAAAGTGAACCAGGAATCACAATCAAATGTAATCACAAGTTATATGTACACAAGTTAAAGATATGATCTTTTTATTGACCTATATTATTATTATTATCATATGTGTGTAAGTTGTGATGTAGTACTGTGAGGTAATACTGGCTTTTTCAAGCTAGGTTGTTATTTGTCATCATTACTTCACGTGTTTGCTTATGGTGGAAATAGTATTGGGAAAAGTTCACAGTTCCTGTCATTTGAAACAATTTATTGTCCCTCTTTAATTAATATACTGTCAATTTTAGAGGGGGGCACATAGGATTGAGCTGCTCTGGCCACAGAATCTTATCTTCTGTGATGGCGGCAGGAAACAGTCTCCTCTGCTCGCTTGCTTCACTGTGTGCTTGAGACCTCTCACTGGTCGCTATCTGGACCAAGGGGTATGCTATCAGCCTCTGGATTCAGCAAAACTCAGACCAGGTGCTGCTTCAATAAGTTAGGACCACGGTCCCTGAAACAAGAAGGTTGTACCTCCTACTTCAGAACTAATTTATAATCTATTTCCACACTGAACACAATACATAACAAACACTGAGTTCAGAGCGGTAGGCCAACTGCTAGCTTCATCTGAAACACTTTACACCAGTATTCTTCTCCCCTAATGGTTACTACGCCTCTGCAATTCCAGCATTATTTCCTTCTAGTCAATAAGATAGGTGTCAGTGTACTATTTGGCAATTCCATGCAATTATTCTTTTCTCCGACAAGTTTTGTTCAGGTTGGAGCAATATCTAGGCTTTGCCTCATGTTTGCTACTGAATCACACACATATACAGACATAAATTATCAATTCACATTCAATTTTCATCAAAAGATATCAAATATGTCAATCTTACCACAATTCATGGAAATAATAAACAAATACGTTGACTGGCGATGAATTATGGCACAAATTCCGATCTGCCTCTGTCCCAGGCTTTTATTTAGAAAAATATGAACTGGATCTCAACGCACTGTTTCTTAGTAAGTTTATTTTAAAATGTGGCACTGAACAGACGCTCCTAATTGACTATATCCACGGGTCTAGCCAATAGGACCATGTTTACGAAAGCTTTTGAAAAAATTTATCCTTCCTACGTTTCCCCTAACAACCGAAATTAGTATTTGCAGTCCGACTAATCGTGTTTCGTCTTACAAATACTTTTAGCCAATCAAATAGGATTTAACTTGTTGGCCTATTTCCCGTAAAATGGTGGTTTTGAAACTTGCCCCTGAGCGATTATGATTTGGTGCTGTCAGACAACCTCACTATTTTCTTTTGGCTATAATTTGTTAATTCCTAGACTATTTGCGTAACACTTAACATATTCTTTGTCAGCAAGTCCTAAGGAACCCAAATATATAAATTTAATGGGGCTAAGTGGCTGCGTTCAAAATATGCATTTCCTTCTACCTCCCGTTCACTTCGATACGAGGTGGTGTCTCCTGTACTGTCAGGCTTTCAGACATAAAACAGTATAATGTCATGTTTACTAATAAGCATTAAACAGGTTTTTAAAACCTAACCCTCGTATTGGTAGTGTTTTTTATCACTGTCTATTTGAAAAAAAGTTAGTGCTTCATGCCTTACGCTTGGGGTGGCATTAATTTTATATCGCGAAACGCGTGTTAGTGTTGCCTGCGTTCCTCCGTTCAGCCCTCTCTCTCTCTATCCTAATTCCATCTGTCTTATCATTACGCAGTGTATAAAATGAAATTAATGCTAGTATTAATCTAGGTCATTAAGCAGCTTGCGTATCTCAAGGTTTTCTAAGAAACACAGTACTAGTTGTATTTTTCGAACGTGTGTAGTTTTATGCAGACGGGGCATAAAAAGGGGTTTTCTTGTTCAACTAGCATGACGTTCTATTAACACAGGCGTACGTTATTGAAAAGCACGGGTCTTTAACCATTCTTCTTTCTCTTTTATTGAATTAATGTGATAGGCTTTACATTGACTTTTTAATTTATATATGTGGATTTAGAATGTTTCACGACAATGAGACCCTGACAAGAATACAGTGTTGACAATGAGTGTTGTAATGAATGTCAATATGCGAATGTGTAGACTGTTCTGTGAAGTTGACTGACGGTTCAAACACTCATTCATACGTATCTAGAAGTTACTGATGCAGACTACTGTAGACATTTCAATGGTTTAATTTGACGCATACACTTGACAGGATGGGTACAGTTACAGGGACATAAGTCGACATAAACATCATAGTGTTGATCAATGGACTACCGCCATAAATTAGCATTCATGTAGAATAATCTTGCAATGGAACATCTGTAAACACCAAGATTTCCATTGTTTATAAATACCGTCAGTAGACCTTACTGACCGAGCATGTCAACTAAGCAATACTGTTCAAACTTGACTCCTAAACAGGACTTCTTTCTAGCGAAGGTTCCTTTAGGTAAATTACAGCAAATCTCTGTGAAGATAATATTAACCCACTGGTATTGGGTTTTCTTTATAATAGTGATCTCTCAATCATCACCTGATAATAAGGAAGCATTCCCGTTTTCTGCTTGATGATTTACAATAAGTAGAATTCCAAGATAAATCGGATTCCACAATGGCTGCTTGTTCCCGGTTGAGCATCACTCACTATACGGATGTATAGCCAAATCTTCAATCGAAGCTTTGTTCCTCAACAATACACGATTCTACAAGGATCAGCATATTCTGTCCTCATAGTTGCTGCATATAAACATATTTAGTGCTGCTAGCTAATATGTCGTCCCGACATATTCATAGGTAAATTCATGTAAACGTCTGCCCATCTTAAGCCTAGGAATGAACGAAGTCAGCAAAAGTACGTTTACCTTGACATAAGAAATACACTAGCAAGCACAAACGCTCTCCCGGCGTTATAGAATCACAACTGGGGAACTCATAGACTAAACAATCCTGGAAGAAACTATCTTCGTCCCCACAATGAATTGAAGAGATCACAAACTCTTGGGCATCTCTACGACATGACTTCCCGCCATAGGCTTTTACAACCGAAGGACACTCTAACCTATCTTCATCCGCCGAAAACACCTGACACCCTAAAGTACAGTACAAGAAAAAATAGTTCCCCTTAAACATACTAAGATATCAAGATATAAGACATACTCGTCCTACATAGACAAGAACTACCCATAGATTCGGGCCATAGACATTCTGAAGCAAGAACAATCTATTCCTAACCAAACACAGAATAGATTCAAGTAAGTCTAAATCCCTCCGCTGAGTTCGATTCTTAGAACGATACAAAGAGCGATAACTCACAGAATGAATACTTATTGCCTAATCTGAGTTCCGTCCCTCAAGACCAAAACATGCATTCAAAGATGAATATATCTTTATCAGACAATTAAAACATTTTTCATTTGTATGCGTAATCCGTGCCACCAAAAAATATGTGGGCAACAAATACTCAGTAACCTTTATTGGGAGCAAACTGCCACAGTAAGATCAGGAAGGAATTATTCACCATACATAGACATAAAAAGAGGTGTCAGACAAGGTTGTGTGCTGTCCCCCTGCCTATTTAATTTATAGACCGAAAACAATTTTCAAACAGATACAGGAAATACCAGGACTGAACATCAGTGGAAGGTCAATAAACAACCTTAGATATGCATATGATACCGTGCTGTTAGCTGACAGCGAACAGGAGTTACAAGAACTAGTGAAGCAAGTGAACAGTATAAGTAATGAATATGAACTCGACATTAATATTGAGAAAACAAAAACTATGATAATTAGTTGAAGGCAAACGTGCAAGGGGAAGACAGCGCTATAAGTGGGAAGATAACATCAAGAGATGGACAGGAATAAGTCTATCAGAGTGCACTACCAAGACAAGAGACAGAAGACGTTGGAGATCCATTACAGCCAACCTTCGTTGTGAAGATGGCAACTGAAGATGATGATGAATGCAGAAGTAGCAGTGATAAACTTCAAAGTGGCACGTTATTACAAGTGCCCAGTAAATTCTGGAGGGTTGTTCAGTACCCAGCAAGAAAGCACCTGCTCTGAAATACACAAACAAGTCGAAAAGTTGTACAACCATTGTACAGCCATCTCTACTGTGTACAAAGAAATCCCACGGTACATTCTTTCTAAATAAAAGACCTTGGAAAAAAATGCCGCCATTTCTCCGTGTAACGAGTGGCGCTAGCCTGGCCCACGCCAAGATTGACGGGACCAAAGACAGAATTAGAGATGTTAGAGAAATTTGACAGAAAGATTCGGAGAATTTTTCTTATACAGATTGTATGGAAAGAGGACAGTTTCGACATTTCCTTCTCTGTTACTCTCCAACATTCCGCACCATAGAGAAGCACAGAAAGTACACAGCTCGCACCCAGTCTTAATTTGGTGTCTGTGCTGTACTGGGAAGACTTCCAAATGTTGTTGAGAGCAGCAAAGGCTGTTCTCGCTTTATTCATTCTGTTGTTAATGTCCTTGCTTGTTCCGCCGTCAGGTGTTACTATGCATCCAAAGTAAGTAATTGTGTCTGTCTGTTCTATCTTCTGGTTCCTTGTTGTTATTGGCTCAGGACTGCCCACATTTAGTGCCATGACCTCTGTCTTCTTCCGATTCTTGCTGGCCATACTTATTCAGTCTATCAGTTTTTTCTTGGACGTGTTGATGTGAATGCGCGACTAGTTCAATGTCATCTGCATATTCCAGGTCTTCCAGTGTAGAGATTGGTGACCATCTAATTCCTCTTGGACTGCCCTCTGTTGTCTGGCGCACTACCCAATCTATGGCTGTTGAAAATAATGTTGTTGATAAGGGTCATCACTGTCGTACTCCTGCTTTCACTTCGAACGTTAGATTACTCAATCCAAAACGGCATGTAAAGCTAGATTAGAGGCTTTTTATGATTGAAACAATGCAGCTGATATTTCCATAATCCCTCAGTATTTTTCATTGGCTGTCCCTGTGTATGCTATCGAAAGCCTTTTCAAAATCAACAATGTATAGCTGTCACTGCCATTCTGAGCATTCATAACCCTCCACTCCAAAAGGAGCATAGGCCTTGAACAAATACATGCCAAGTCCTCCTGTCACGTGCCATCATCTCAAGTTCTTTCCACGTTCTCCTCATCATTTTCACCTCTGTTTCCAGCTGTCTTCTCCGTGCGTTTCTTGGTCTACCTCTGCCTCTCTTGCCTTGGGGATTCCAGAACAAGGACTGCTTTGTAATGCTATCAACAGGTTTCCTCACTGTTTGTCCTATCCATCACTATCGTCTTCTTCTCATCTCTTGTTCCACTGGCACTTGTCTAGTTCTTGTCATCAGTTCCACGTTGGTAACCTTGTCATACCATTTTAATCCCTCTATTCTACGCAAGCATCCATTTATGAAAGTCTGTAGCTTTTTGTTTGTTGTCTTTGTCGTTCTCCATGTCTCATAGCTATACAATAGGACTGACTTCAAATTTAAGTTGAAGATTCTTATTTTCGTGTTGGATCCGATTTCTCTTGATCTCCATATATTTCCCAATGCAATGAAAGCACCTCTTGATTTTTGTATTCTTAGTTTGATATCACTGGCTGTCACTCCAACTTTGTCTATATTGCTGCCAAGATATGTGTAAGATTCTACATCTTGTATTGGTGTTTCTTCAAGTTCAAACCTGTTATAATTACCTGCATTTATTCTCATTATTTTTGTCTTTTCCTTGTGTATTTTCAGACCCAATTGCTGTGACCTCTCAATGTGTGTTTTTGATTTGTCCTGCATCTGTTTACGGTTATGGGACAGAACAGCTAAGTCATCAACAAAATCCAGATCACCCAACTGGATTCCATTTCTGTTGTGTGTTGTCAATGATCTCATAAACCAGTCTATTGCTAGTAAGAAAAGAAAGGGAGACTAGAGGCATCCCTGTCACACTCCTGTTCTTATCCCAAACGGTTCTGTAAGCTGTCCTTCGTGAAGAACTCTACATGGCATGTCTTCATATGTTTTCTTTATTAAGTTAATGATCTTCAGGGGAACTCCATAATGCATCATCAATTTCCAAAGTGATTCTCTGTCTACACTGTCAAATGCCTTTTCGTAGTTCACAAATCCGATGTATAGTGGTGAACTTCATTCCAGACTTTGTTCAACTATTATTCTCAAAGTGGCTATCCGGTCTGTACATGATCTGTTTAGTCGAAATCCTGCTTGTTCATCTCTCAGTTTCTTGTCTATGGACTCTTTTAATCTCTCAAAGATAGTACTGTTTAATACTTTTTCTGGCACTGATAGTAACATTATTCCTATATAATTTGAACACTCTTGTAAATTTCTATTCTTAGGCAACTTAACAAGATATCCTTCATTCCATTCTGCTGGTATCTCTTCCTTTTCCCAGACTTTACAAAGTAATTTATATAACATTTCTGTAGCCGTGTCGATGTCTGCTTTGATGGGTTTTGAGGAGCTGGTCTATTGAGAAGGTCCTCAAAATATTCTGTTCACCTCTTCATTTGCACTTGTATATTGCTGAGCAGTTTTCCATTCTTGTCTTTTATGAGGCAACGTGTTTGCTTGTATTTCCCTGTTAGCTTCTTTGTGCTGCTATACACGTCTCTCATATTTCCTTTGGCTGCAGCATCTTCTGCCTCTCTTGCCAACTCCTCAATATACTTCCTCTTGTCTCTTTTGATATTTCTTTTTACTTCTTTTTTGCTTCTGTGTACACTTCTTGAGCCTTGGCTTTGGAACGTCTGGGTTTGCTTGTGTTTAAATCTGCTTTCTTGTTTTTTCTGTCTTTTATCTTATTGGTTGTTTCTGTTGTTATCCATGCATTTTGTTGTCATTCCATTTTTTCCAGTATTTCTTCACATGTGTCAGTCCATACAGTTTTGATTTGCTGCCAATGGTCGTCTGTATTCTCTACATCTTACACCTGTAGGAGCACTTGGAATTTGTTGGATATTGTGACCGCAGATTTGTCTCTTGTTTCTTGATGTCTTAGATGTCCTACATTAAATTGTTGTCTATAATTTTGCATTGTTGCATATCTCTTGAGTTTCATTTTTACTTTGGCTATCAGAAGGTGGTGATCTAATGCCACAGCTGCTCCTCTATATACCTTTACATCCTGCAATGATGGTCTAACCTTCTTGTTTATGCATATATGATCAATCTGATTTTCTGTTCCGTGATCTTGTGATATTCATGTTGCCTTGTGTATTCTCTAATGTGGAAACATGCTTCATCCTATAGCCAGTTGATTTGAAGCACAGAAGTTTGAGAATAGTTTCCCATTTTCATTCATTATTCCTAGCCCATGTTTTCCCATGACTTCTTCAAAGCCGGTGTTGACTGTACCTGTCTTTGCATTCATGTCACACATCAAAATTGTGATATCTCTTCTTTTTACTTTTTCCATGATTTTCCTGTAGTCTAGTATAAAATGCTTCCGTCACAGGCTCTTCTTTGTCATTAGTTGGTGCATACCATCGGATGACATTTACATTTATTTTATTTTCAGCTGTTTTAAAAGTAGCTGTTATTATGCTGGGTCCAACGGCTTCCCATTCAGTGAGTGCGCCATTCTGAGCACTGCTCTATAATGTTCCTGAGGGTGAATATAAGATCTGCACATCTTTTGTTCTTTCTAAAACCCACTTGTTCTTTCCTCAGGTTATGGTCAACTGCTTTTGAAATTCTCTGCATGATTATCCTTCCTAGTATTTTAATGGTAATATAGAGAAGAGTAATTCCTCTCCAGTAGTTGCAATCTGCAAGGTCGCCCTTCTTGGGCAATTTGACAATTATTCCTTTACTCCACTCTGTTGGTGTTGTCTCAGTTTCCCAGACTTGTGCTAATAGTGGTTCTAATAATCCTGCTGCTGTTTCAGGGTCTGCCTTGAATAACTCAGCATTTAGTTTGTCGTGACCTGGCGCTTTTTCATTTTTTAACCCTTTGATAGCTGTGATGATTTTTTTCTTTTCGTGGAATGTCTGTATTTACGTGTAAGTCACTTTCAGCCTCAGGAGCATTCAGCTGAGTCTCTGGTGGTTCCTTATTCAGTGTTTCTCTTAAGTGCGATGTCAATCTTGTTTTCTGCCCCTGTGCTGTGCTGATGAGATTTCCTTGCTTGTCTCTTACTAACGTTATTTTGTTTACACATCGTTTTCCACTGATAGTTTTAGTTATTTTATAAACTGTGCTTTGTTCATTTCTCAGTGCTGCCTCTTCTTCCTGCCTTGCAAGGTCATCCAGAACATAAATGTCCTTTTGTTAGCACGGGTTTTACGCTTTACTTCTTTGTCCAGCTGTCTGTTCTGTTCACTATATATTGCCTTGTATTTTACTTATGTTCCTTGTATCGTTCGCCAGGGCTGCCGAAACCGTGAAACACTCCAACGTATAGTTCCACTGTCTTCAAATACAATTTGCTTCGTAAATATTGCACATCCAGCGACGATACTTATATTGAAACCAGGCCTCGGTTCGGTACTATCTTCTTGAACTAGCCTTATTACATGAAATAATTTTGCTGGTCCGTACTGTTTATGGAAACACAGAGGTTAAGGATAGGATTAATATGTTGTAATTTGTTGCTACACGCAAGCAATCCTTTGATTTGAGGAGAAATAGCTGTCTGTAGTGAAAGTCATTTTTTATGTGTTATTTTTCACTTATATTGAACGCCGCTTTTTTGCTACGTCACCGGCCACTAATGACGTAATATATCACGTGTTTTGCATTCTAACGGTCAGCCGTCTTGGCCTTTCGTATTTTTGAAGTCGACCGCAGTAGACATACATATTTTTCAAGCTCCCAAGATAGTGGAGACTTTGATCCTGATTTAATTGTGGCATTCTTTTCTCGGATGCCGCCACGTATTTGTATTATGCCCAGATGTTAGTACCATGTCCAGGGTGTATTTTTATTACGAATAACGTATCTGTGTTGTTTCTGCCGCATTGGTTGGGTTATCGTGATCTACACGAACTTCTAGACACAACGGCCAGAATTGAAGGAGAGGAGAGAATTGTATCGTTATTACACTGCTACATATTATGATGCCTATAATTGAGATGTATGGACGGACGATTTATTGTGAAGAATTACACTATTGAAACATACTTCTATGCCACATATGTATTGATTGATGAAGCCAATTTCGATGAAAATAAATAAATATGTCACCATGTCTGCTGTGGACCTGCCAATTTGCCGGCTCATGTGTTTGTCTATCAAGTTGTTCCTGAGTAACTGCCCATTTCCATTCGTGTCCATAGCATGATCAGCTCTACAAAAATAACTAACCACATAATAATAACATTTTCCTCCTCTAACTACTTTTTTGGCGGCCAATGTGGTCTGGAGCGTTTTAGTCTCATGACGATTTTTACCGTGAAGACCCGTTCACCACTGCAGAATCCAGTCTTCACCGGTTGGCCTTCATTTACATAACATACTTCGTACTACGCATGCCCAATGTACCGGATAGGGATAATACTTCGCCATTTTTATGCTGTTCGATTATACTGTAATTTTCAAGTCCACTACGTTGTCTTCAAGTTCTACTTATTGATCAAGAATGTATCATCAAAATGATTTTCTACAACGTTTCGTCGGAATGGGTTCACGCATCTAGTTATTGTTCTTGCTCCACCATTATCTATATGCAGCGTTACTTCGATCCAGCTTCGTGTCTGTTTGGATCGATATCAGTTAAGCAGCTTTAATTTTTGCAATTTTGTGGGCCTCAGCATGTGGTGGGAGCAGTTTTGTTTCCTATTCTACCCTTTGATGTCTATTTGTCTTCTTGCGGGTATGGTTCGGCGGGGATCTGGGGCCAGAGACAAATGTCACTGTAAGATGACCTCTCACCAGACGTGTCTGTAATTTTGTTTACAGTCTTTAACAGTGAAATTTTTGGTTCGAGTCTCTCATCGATGTTTTCAGCTCACTGCTTGTTTTCTGTGACATTGATTGTTAAGCTGTGTAGTCTTGTTATTTATATTTGTTCACCATTGTTGTTATTCTTGTATTTTTCCCTATTTTGAGAATCGTTGTGTTCGTGTTGTTGGTCTTATCTTTTCTGTCTCTTGTTTTATACAAGTTTATGTCTATACACTGTCTCAGATCTTGTAGCGTCTTTTTCGTAGCAGTAAGTTTGTCATAATTGCTGTTTTTCCTTTAGTTTTCCATTAACATTTCTTTTCCTTGCTGCTGTGGTCTACTGTTCTTGTCCATTGTACTTGTCTAGTTTCATTGACACATTTTCTTTTCTTTTGTGTACATTGTTATTGCAATTTTTTCACAATACGTTGTATAATTAGGGCTCAGTTATAATGCTAAGTTAATTGCATTAATATTAGTGGAAAGCAACCAGCCATTTAGTGCACATATATTGACTAAGTAAGCCACATTCTTTATCCAATATGGCTACCTTGGATTATTTTGTCAAACAAAGCAAGGCATTCGGATTGGATGGTGAGGCTTTGAAGGATTTAGCCATGACTGAGTATGCCAAGGCTGAGGCCAAGGATACGAAAATTAGAATTGAACAATTAGAAGAGAAAAGGAGAATTGAACAATTAAAATTGGAAAAGAAAAAATTAAAATTTGAGGAGAAAAAGAAAGGTGAATTATGGAAAGAGAATAGATTAAAATTAACACATAAAAAGGAAATGATGACTTTGCATCTTGAAGAACAAAGACTGTAAAACCATGGTAAATAGAATGATGATTCTGAGGTTCATGGCCCGTCAAATGAACATAATGGAGGTTTTGCAAAATTCGTTTACCTACATTTAAACCACACGTTGACGATAATTCTTGCTTTTTAATGCGTTTTGAAACTGCATTTGAGGCTCATAAGCTTGATAAATCCCAATGATTTTCACGCTCAGTAGAGTTTTAACTGGAGAACCTTTGACTGATCTTTGTACTATGGACGAGCCTAACAAAAACGGTTATGATGCTGTTACAGTTGTGCTCTTAAAACGTTATAAGTTGGATACGGAGGGTTACCGCATGCGTGTTAAAACCATGACTCCTGAAACAGGGAAAGATTTCTCAGAGTTCATATCTGCAATTCGTTAAACATTTAATAGATGGGTCTAACTCTCCAATATTGATAGAACGTATGATGGTCTTATGGATTTATTATTGCGAGACAAAATTTTGTCTTCGGTTAGCAAACCATTTTTATCTTATTTCCATGAACGCATGCCATCTATATTAACTCTAGTAGTAGATCTGAGACAACAGTTTTGTACCGCACATGCAGGAATTTGTGTGAGTAATACTGCAATTAAGGAAGCTTTGCCTATTGCTTCTGATTCAAAATGGATCAATAGGTATGGTGGGCAAAGATCCCACAGTCTTGACGGAAATTTTGTCCAAGCAGGTTCAACAATTCATGATCTTACCCTATTGGAATCAGTCTCCTCAGAATAGAAAAAAATTATCAACATTTTCAAAGAACACAACAAAACCCAGGTCGGAGAAGGTAGGACAATTTTGTTGCATATAACAGGAACTGCAATAGTACGGATCTACCCAACATATCACATCACCCAGGAATTCGTCACAAAATACTGGGAACCAAGGGAATTCTTTTAATACCCAGGGACATCAATCTCGCTCACGAAATATTGTGCGTTCCAACTACCATGTAAACTCAGCACAGATTGCTGATACATCTGCGCGTACTCAGGTCAATATTGTTTTTAATCAACCTGCTTCATGTTGTTCATTTTACTTCGATGTTGCTTCGCATTATCCTGACTGCCAAACTCTTTCTCAGCCCAATGTAATATCTGTATTGAGATGCGGTCATTCATTACCTGCTGCTACTGCATTGTCAGCTCTTTATGAATCAAGCTCATCTCAGTTCCACAAGGGTCTGTTGAATTTTACTAATGTGTCGGTATTAAGTGATTCTGGGTGCAATGTCGTAGGAGTGCGACAGTCACTAGTGCATCCCTCTTGTACCACAGGTGGTTTTATTATGTGTGTGACATATTACGGGACAGTTGGGTTTTATGACACAGCCATTATTTATGTTAAAACCCTATTTTTCAGGAAGAGTTAAGGAGTGTCTCCTGAAGAGTCTGATTGCGGACGTTACACTTGGTCGTAACCACGGTAGCAAAGATTGCTCACCTGGCGAAATCGAAGAATTGGAACGAACAAAAATATTGACTGCGGACGCGGTTACAACTCGTGCCCAGGCTCAGGCATTGGAGAAAAATGATAATATTGATCCTGGAACTCAGAACATTACTAACGCGCACTCTAACATTAACAAAGAGTCTTTTGCACGACTTTAAAGAAAAGATGACTTGTTGAAGAAATTTTTTCTATTAGTGAGAGATGATGATTTTGAACTTTGTGATGCTTCTAAGCAATAGTACATTCTTAAGAGTGATATTTTATTCAGGAAGTTTAAAGATTCTTCCTCTATCATACATCAGGTTCTAGTTCCTACTCATCTTAAAACCTATATTTTACAACACGCACATGATTCACATTGCGCTGGACATATTTGCTACTCTCGAACAATGTCCAGAGTGCTATCTTCTTTCTTGTGGCCAGGAGTTTCTAGGGATGTTGCCTCTTATTGTCGCTCTTGTGTAATTTGTCAAGAGGAAAAATCAAAGGGAGCTTATCACATTGCACCAATACAGGGTTATGATATATCCGTATGCCGCTTCGAAATGATGTTCGTGGATAATATCGGTCCTTTTTCTGTTATGTCCGCTAGAGGACACAGGTACGGGGTCACATGCTGTGACATGTGCAACGGTTGGGGTGAGGCCATACCTCTTAAGAACATCTCCACCTCAGACGTGGCTGATGCACTTTCCTTAATCTTTTCACGACTTGAATTCCCTCGTGAACTTCTCTTTGATAGAGGTACTCAGTTCGTTCTGATGCCACGAACAATTCTTCTTCTTTGATCCTTAGCCGCCGACCGTCAAATCAGTCAGTGGCCATCAAGCCTGGTGGCGTCTTGTAGGGCAACACCAATTTGATTCCACTTTGCTTGGTTGGCGGCCATCCTTCGTACAGTGCCCCAACTCTGGTTCATTCTTTGCATCTCAGCCTTCACAGTCCTCCGCTAGGTTGTTTTTGATTGGCCTTTCTTTAGTTTTCCTTCACGGGTCCAAAGCATAGCTGTTCTTGTGATGGCATCGGGGTCTCTTCTGAGGACATGGCCAACCCAGCTCCAGAATCTGCTAGCTATGATGGTGTACATCTCCTTTTGCTTGGCCTGAGTAAGAAGATCTTGGTTGGTGATGGTATTTGGCCAAAGGATTCGGTGAATTTTTCTTAGGCATGTTGTGTGAAAAGAGGACTATTTCGACTTTTCCTTCTCTGTAACTCTTCAGCTCTTTGCGCCATAGAGAAGCACAGAAAGCCCACAGCTCTGATATAATCTTAATTTTGTGCTTGTGCTGTATTGAGAAGACTTCCAGATGTTGTTTAATCTAAAAAAGCCTGTTCTTTCCTTATTCATTCTGATGTTGATGTCTTTGCCTGCCCCGCCGTCTGGTGTTACTATGCATCTTAGGTATGTGAAGTTGTCTGTCAGTACCAGTTGCTGATTCCTTACTGTTATGGGCTCAGGGCTGCTCACATTGTGTGTCGTGACCTCTGACTTCTTTAAATTGATGTTCAAGCCCACCTGCTGGCTAAACCTATTAAGTCTATCCCACGATCAATGTTATGCATTAACTTAATATTGATATATCGCTTAGCAGTGTTTATCACGCAATGAGTAACGGTATGGTAAAGCGCCTAAATCGCACGTTATAACAAGTACCGGGTAGGTAACTGTTAAATTTCCTCAAAATTGGGACAGGGTTTTATCCGCCGTGCTGTTTGCATACCGTGAGGTTGCCAACGAGTAGACCGGCTTATCGCCTTACGAGCTTGTATTTGGATCTGAGCCTCAAGATTCCATGTCCCTGATCAAAGATCTACTCACGGACTCAGACATGACATGTGATACACAGTCATCCTATGAAAACGTCGCTTATTTCCTGTGTAAGATTATTGATGCATGCCATTTGGCTACAGCTTCCTCTGAGGCTGCTAATGCGAAATCTCGCCTATTCCAGAACCGAAACAGACGGTTAAGGCAATTATTACCCGGCGATGAAGCTTTCGTTTTATTACCAAGAAAAGAAAATAGACTCCTTATTGCTTGGAATGGTCCTATTAAAGTGCTTTCCCGCATTTCCGATGTTGATTATGTTTTAGATGTAAAAGGAAAGAGGAAGACCTTCCATATCAATATGCTTAAAGTGTTTCATACCAGACCTGAACATCTTCAGGCTATACTTCCTGCAGTTGACAAGCCTACGAGGCATCTAGCGCAGTACTCTTCACTTTCTGTCTCCAGGAGGAGGAATCTTCCTTCCCTGATCTTCCCACGAACCTTCCTGTACTACCTCTTCAGGCGAGAGAACCATGGATGGATATCATCATATGTTCCAATTTATCTCCTGACCAACATTTCCAAGTCTCGACTCTTCTTAGTTCTTTTCCGGATTTTCTTACATACATCCCTGGGCGCACTTCTGTCTTTTCACATGTCATTATTCTCACTGACGATCGCCCAATGAGATTAGTACTTACCCTATTCCCATCCACTATCAGGTTCAGGTTGAAAATAAGCTTGATGAGATGATTCGGTTAGGGATTATAGAATCCTCTACTTCTGCATATTCATCTCTTATGGTTATTGTTCGGAAAAAAGACAACAACATAAGATTATGCATTGTTTATCGTAAACGTAATGCTATTACTGTGTTTGATGCTGAACCTCTTCCTCTGCTAGAAGATCTTTTATCTCGTTTTGCTAAGGCTCCGTTCTTTATCAAACTTGATTGTCAGAGAGAGCCAAGCCACTTACGTCTTTCTTCAAATAACGCGGTTTATTCCAGTGGATATTTATGCCTTTCGGACTCATCAACGCCCCTGCCACGTTCGTCAGAATGATGAGTAACATTATTTCTCATAGGCATGACATTATCACATATATCGACGACATTTGTTTGTTCAGTACCACTTGGGAAGAACATTTCTTAGCTCGAAATTCTCCATTAGATACCCTACGTCTTCATCATCTAACTGCTCGACCAACAAAGATCCATATCGCTTTTGGAGAGATTTCTTTCTTGGCCACAGGGTGGGTTACGGATTTTTCAAACCGTACTACATAATGTGTCTAAGATTCTCAATGTATCTATACCCACTACGAAAAAAAAGTCCGCAGTCTTCTTGGCTTAGTCCAGTTCTACGGAAGTTTATAGCCAACTTATCTTCTATTACTGCAGATATTTCTGCCCTTCTTAGAAAAGGCTTACCCTATCATGTGCACTTGACACAAGAGTGCCAGTCGCTTTCGATTATTTTAAGCATGTATTCTCTACACCTCCCATACTAAGGTTGCCAGATAAAATTCTAATATAATATCTTCTAACAGATGCAAGCTCCTAGGGTCTCGGAGCTTCGGTCATGCAAGATTTTGAGGGTACATCGCATCCTGCTTTATACATATCACGGAAGCTTACTGATGCTGAACAAAATTACTCCGTGATTGAGAAAGAACTGCTCGCTGTGATTTGGGCGGTGCTGAAACTGGAACGTTACCTCATCGGTTCCCCATTCATCATCCAGTCCGATCAATAATCTTTGTCGTTCCTGAAGAAGTCAAACCACAAATACCAAAAACGGCTCGCTTAGCCATTCTTTTTCAGCCATTCCAGTATGAGATACAAGCAATACCAGGTTCTGCAAACGTCGATGCCGATGTGCTTTGTAGATGTCCACAATCAAAAACTGAAAACTCGATTTAACTGTGATGTTTGAACTATACTGAGCACACATATAAAAAAGTTTTTGCTCATCAACCAGAAGTCAATCTGACAGTATCGCTATAAACCTTCTTTATACCAGTATGGTACACTCACTCCTCGTGTTGACAGTGTTCGCTGTGATTTGGGTTGTGCTGAAACTTTAACGTTACCTCATCGGTGCCCCATTCATCATCCAGCCCGATCAACAATCTTTGTTGTTCCTGAAGAAGTCAAACCACAATAATCCAAAAATGGCTCTCTTCGTAATTCTTCTTCAGCCATTCCAGTATGAGATACAATCAATACCAGGTTCTGCAAACGTCGTTGCCAATGTGCTTAGTAGATGTCCACATCCAAAAACTAAAAATTCGGTTTCACTGTGATGTTTGAACTATACTTAGCACAGAAATAGAATTTTTTTTGCTCATCAACAAGAAGTCAATCTGACAGTATCGCTATGAACATTCGTTACACTCACTCCTCGTGTTGACAGTGTTTGCTACTTCCAGTATAAAGCAGAAGGTTGCTGAACGTGATCGTTTGTCAAGGACTTTGTACGCCTATGGACAATATTAACATTTACAAATGCTTCCAGAATGACGCATGAATTTTTTCAACTACGAAGTTGTGAGACTTTTTTAAGAGAAGACCTTGTTAACTTGGTTCAGATACCCTCATGAACACTGATTTAGCATTTCTTGTTGGCAAGAATGTCCTTGGAATATGATTCCAGTGATCTAACTAATTTTTATGAACACTCATCAATAAGGAGTTTAATTAAATCCCACAGGATTTGTGATATTTAAACAATGCTCATCTTTTGCTTCTACTTTAATATTACCATGTCAGATTTAATTATTCTTCTTAAATACCGTTAATTAATTTGCATTGCATGTTCTTTAATTTTCTCTATTTTATGCCATTTTAGTTTTCTTTGTCATTAATTTTTTACATTAGTTCCTTATTCTGAAGCAGTTTTTTTTTTTTTTGCTGTTGTTTTAGCAGATTTTTTTTTCGTGTCTGCTTGTATACTTAGAATTAAATTTTCCCTTTTTGTCAGTTTAATTATCCTCCGTGGGGCATAATCATTAATTCATGTATCCTGCACTTTTCCAACATGAGCTAGTTACCTTAATTTCTCATTCCTCTTATGATTCCATTTCTAATTGTATATCTTTTTATTCGTGTTTTATTGAACGTGCATTGATTAAACTTATGTTTCTTCGTATCTTTGACTGATAACTTTACTTGACGTACAACAATCTGTCTTACATTACTAGTTAATATTAGTACATAAGATATAGACTGGCTGTGACCAGAATTTTTATATTTCATGTGGCCTCTCCATATGTAATCCATTTTGGCCGATTTGTTCCGTTTAGGAAATGTTGAAAATAAAAACAAATGCATTTGGTTTTTTTTTTTCAGGGAGAAAGGGTGATTGTTACGGATAGAATTAACTTCTTATAATATGTTGCAACACGCAGCCATATATCCATTGATTTGAGGAGATATAGCTGTCTGTAGTGAAAGTCAATTTTATGTGTTATTTTTCACTTATATTGAACGCCGCATATGTTACTACGTCAATGGTCACTACTGACGTAATATATCACGTGTTTTGCATTCTTACGGTCAGCCGTCTTGGTATTTCATATTTTTGAATTCTAGATATCTAGTTCCAATCGCGTTATGCGACACACACAGGCGTCAAAATGCAAAACAAAAGACAGCGAGAACACTTTTCACCCAACCTTCCTGGTGGAACAGCGAAGAATGTATAGGAAATGTGTAGGCCATCCCATCAGTAATATCAAACGCTCTACAGGATTACGCCTAAGGACGGACAAAGTGAAGGGAAGAACATTATTCAGTCGATATGTGGAGCAAACGGATAAAGATGACAAAAGTACCGGCTTGAAAATAAAGAACAGTGATTTGGAAAATGAATAAGGGGCCAGATATACTTCGATCTCATTTCTCAAGAAGACGTGGTGTACACATTGAAAACCATCAGAAACACTGCTCCGGGTCCTGATGGTGAACAATACCATCACATTAAACAGTTCGCACCACAGCCATTATTAATATGGTGAGCGATTTCAATACCAGCATACATAATGCTGAGGTGCAGGAAGACTGGCTACACAGTTATCTTCGGCCACTTCCTAAACCTGGCAAAGACCTCACACTGCTCAGCAGCTTTCGAATTATCACACTACATGTCTATGTAAATTATTTGTAAAGATAGTTGCAAGACATGTCATGAGCCACCTCGAAAATGCACACATCCTTCATGATACCTTAAGCCTATGAAAACAACACAGAGTAACGCTGGAATGGTTGCGTACGAGGGATGCCAGGGTAAAAGGGAAACCATATTTCAACATTTTTTGTAATTTTTATCCCAATTTTTTTTTTATTCCTGTTCAACTGTAGGTCGTAACGTCGCACTCAAACAGCAGACATGGCAATCGAGTAATGTAAGTGAACCTGAAGGCTTCGGTTTATCATTTGCAGCTGTTGATGGTAACGTAGACGGCAATTATTCCCATGGCTCATGTAGTTCCACAGCCATAGAGAGAATATCTGGACAATGGTCAGTGACATTTAACCGACAACAGATACTCAGCAGAATCGCCATACACAATAGAGACGGTAAGCTTTAACTCCTTAATTCATATTTGTCGTCTTTAACATCTATTTATTCGTTATATCAATTTATGTTACATAAACAAAACGATTAAGGGAATGATGTCACAAAGCAGATATTGTCATAGGGAGTGAAGTGTTAGAGATTAAACTAAACAATGTACCAGCGTGATGAGGTGTGGTGACCAGTTTACGTCCTCACGTCTTTGCCTTCCCAGACTGAAGGCGCAATTCAGGTAGCCGTTTGCAGCTGGGTAGTCTGACTGGGGTTTGGCGCTACCAGGTTAAGAACTTCATAATATTGCCTGAAGATGCTACCTCTGTAACCACTCTGTTGGTCGTGTTTGTCGTTAAATATTATATTAATTTATTTGAAATTCAAAATGTTGCGTCGAATGTTGAAGATGAAAGAAATCATGTGTAACATGCAAGAAATGAATTAGCATCTCGTGAACACGTGGCAAGTTAAGGAGAGAGACCTACTTAAAAAATGAAATGGGGAAAGCAAATGCGCTATCGGAGTTAGATGTTCCTTCGAAAAATTTTAGAGAGTGACTTCAAAATCTATAGCTGCTATCCCACTGAAAATTTTATGATATCAATTTATTTGTGTGGCAGGTAGCTCACTGTACCCTCTTGATGGCTGGCAACTTATTAAGCTACTTGACATGATGATGTATGCTGATGATGATTATACTAGACATACATGTATGAATGAGCTAGCTTGATGTACTGACCCCAACGCGTACGCTGTTTACGAACGTTTACTGACCATATTTAGATGGAGTTCACACGAAGAAATGTTAACATAGACTTTAGGTGGGCATATCTGTCGTGAGTGTGGAAAAATAGAGAATGTCTGAGCATAAAAAGACTATGAATAATGTAATGTGAAATAGAGAGAATAGAGTCACTGATGACATTATGGGTAGAGATATGACTTCTGGAGAGTAGTGATATATGTTCTAATCTCAAAATGGTTACTTCTCCACCATACTGTGACTGACTTTAAGATGTCAATCTCTCACCCGTCCTCCTATGCTAATAGTCTAATATACTACAATAAGGACATACAGCAAACACAAAGTGACAATTAGGATAGAATAGATTCTGACCACAAATCATATATATTATGTTTATTAAAGTAAAACCACAACATCAAGGAAAAAAAGTAAGGTCTTCGTTAATTCTGCAGGCCAGAAAAAAAGTAAATCGGCTCACTCCACACCACCACCTCCCTGGCACAAAAGAATGTGCGTCAAATTGTGAATTCAGGGTTGTCGCACTTGTTGGCTTGTTTAATTGTGAGTTGTTTAAAACATTTATATGTTTTAAAAAAAAACAGTGTACAGAAAGCGTGTGAGCGCTGGTCATTTAGTGATCCTGTACTGGTTTCGGCCGGCTGTGAATAGCTCACGGGGTGTCCGTGAACAGCCGGGTCCGGTGACTGTTTTTGTGCGGGAGATGTGTCATCCCGTGGCAGTCTAAGTTTGGGCGGGTGACTGGAGAGTCAGCCCTGTATCTTGTGTGTGTTCCCAGGGTAGTGTTCGGGAACGATATTTGGCCATTTTTCGAGGTGTACTAGTACTTGCCTATTTAAGTGTGTTTATCTGCAGATAAGATGTGATAAATCTGCAGATAAGATGTGATAAGGGAAGATAAGAGAAGATAAGGTGTACTTTATGTTAAGGACATTTTTCTGAGGCCTTGGTGTCTACAGGCCGATGTTTTGGATCATATTTACCTCCCTGATAGATTTCTATTGTGCAGGAACGGCGCTAGGAGATAGTAAGGCCATTGTTCCTTATGGAGGGAGAGTTTTCTGGAGATTATAAGGCCAGGAGTTGTGTAGGCCAGATTACTTATAGACTACAGAGAGGACAGTCTTTTAAGTATATATAGATTTAAGCCTGGGTGGCGTTTTGTAACTGCAGTGTCAGCAGTCGTTCCGGTGGAACATTAGAACTGCTAGTATATATAGATTCAAGCCTGTATGGCGTTTTGTTAACTGCAGGGTATGCAGTCGTTGAGGGAGTCCTATAGATGTAAGCCTGTGTGGCGGTTTTGTAACTGCAGTGTCAGCAGTCGTTCTGGTGAATTTACTGATGTAACATTAGAACTGCGATGTAAACAGGGTTTACATCATACTGAACAGCTGTGACATTCTGCGTAATTGATTATTATTGATTTTGTGTATCCTGTTGTACTTGTGTAGTGTATCGTATCGGATTGATGTTGCTGTGTAAATAAATGATGTGCTGTCAATTGGAAATGAACACTAGTCTGATTCGTTGATCTATGCTTGACAGTACAGGGTGAGTGACTGTACCCTTCATACCACTCACTACAGACTTTATACACAGGGACAATACAGAGCTAACCTATTTATCATCTGCTCTGTGTGGGCGCATGTACTACAACAGTCTAATCACTTCAACAGAGAGATACTTTACCAAATATACATCAACAGAACTTTATCAATTAGACCTTGGGATATAATTTATCACCATTGTATAACACCAGCATTTCGACGTTAACATTTGGCCAACATTTATTCAGTAACGACATTAACACGAAGTACTCCTAACCTTCACACTCAGACAGTTGAGTGAAAAGGCTCTTGAGTACAAGAGTGAGATCCATCTTTTCTTCTTATATCTGAAAAGGCATTTGACAAGGTCCCCTGCAACTAACTCTGGGTCTATTTGGCAAGGAAGAACATTCCAACACCTCTGATTCATGCTATACAGAGCTTCTACAAGTCTTGCAGAAATTATGTGAGGACGGCAATCCATAAGTCAGAAGAATTCAGGACCACCACTGGTGTAAGACAAGGTGATATCCTGTCATCTTATCTTTTCATACTCCTCATTGACTATGTCATCAAGGCATGTAAGGAGAGGACAAGAAAGTGTTCAGTGGGGTTCTGGAAGATGAGACAGGTCTGTATTTCAGAGCTGGCATTTGCTGATGATGTTGCCCTAATTGCTAAATTAGAGGCACATCTTCAATCCAAACTGCAAGTCTGGAAGGTAAAGCTGGAGAAGAGAGGGATTATCATAAGCAGCTCGAAAACAAAAACCATGGTGATATCACGAGAGGAGAGAAGACATTAGATTAAGCAGTTAGAACAGGTCATAGAGCAGGTCGTCCACTTTAAATACATTGGAGCTATCATAGACCGGAAGGAAGGCATCAAGGAAGAGTTGGCGACCCGAATAGAAGCTGCTGGGAGACTTTTTCAGGCCATAAATCGAGGATTCCTCAGCAAAAGAGAAGTTGGTTAGAAGAAGAAGATGGCTGTATACCTCTCCACCTATGTCCGAGTCTTCACGTATTAATGCGAGTCATGGGTAATGACTACAACCCACAAAAGCCAGATCCAAACCTCAGAAATGAGGTATCTGAGGAAGGTGGATGAAGTAACAAGAAGAGACATGGTCCGCAACTAGACGATACGTCAAGGCCTAAAAACCCAACCCCTGCAGACCCAAGTAGAACAGTCCCAACTGAGATGGTTTGGCCATGTCTGTAGAATGGGAGAAGATCGGCTACCAAGGCAAGCATGGAAAACTAAGAGCAATGGAGCCAGAAATCCAGGACGACCCAAAGTCCGCTGGGAGGACAACAATGGATAATATTTGAAGGACCGAGGACTAGAACTTAACCAAGCCATGAGGAAGACAGAGGATATAATAGTATGGCGCTCTCTCTTACTAACCTCTACACCTCACGGTAGAAGAGGAAAGAATAAGTAAGTAAATAAGTGTTATACTAAGGCTATGAATATAAGCTCCCTCTGTAACAAATGTCAAAAAAATCCTAGGAGCAGGTCGACCACTTTAAATATCTCGGAGCTACTATAGACTGAAATAGAGGCATCAAAGAAGAGTTGGCCTCTCGAAAAGCAGCAGCTGGGAGACTTTTTCAGACCATAAATCAAGGATTCCTCAGAAAGAGAGAGGCTGGTAAGAAAACGAAGATGGCTGCATACCGTTCGACCTATGTCTCAGTCTTGACATATGGATGCGAGTCATGGACAATGACTACAACCCATAATAGCCAGATCCAAACCTCAGAAATGAGGTATCTGAAGAAGGTGGTTGAAGTAACAAGAAGAGACATGGTCCGCAACCAGACGATACGTCAAGGCCTAAAATCCAACCCCCTGCAGACCCAAGTAGAACAGTCTCAAATAAGATGGTTTGGCCATGTCTACAGAATGGGAGAAGATCGGCTACCATGACAAGCATGGGAAACAAAGAGCCAGGAATCCAGATCGCAGGACAACCCAGAGTCCGCTGGGAGGACAACATTAGACAATCTTTGAAGGACCGAGGACTAGAATGGAACCAGGCCAGGAGGAAGACAGCCGATAAGATAGTCTGGCGCTCTCTCTTCCAAACTTCTACACCTCACGGTAGAAGGGGAACGACTAAGTAAGTAAGTAAGACATTTAATACTTCAAATATATTAGTTCATACATGGCAAGAAAATGCATATACGTTATCGTGTGAGAGCATACCTACTCTGATATATATCTTCAATGATTTTTGAAGATGTTTTATACCTTGATGCAGATCTTAAAAAATCGTAACTTCAGTTATTCATATAACAAGCACAATAGTGTTTTCTTTGTAGGCTTCCACGAATGCTAGTACTAGAATGGGTTGGTTACACTGTGAACCTGGGGCTGTTCAAATATGACCCCCACAGCACATAGGCAAGTCACAACCTTCATCCATGACATTCTATCAGGAAATGCCGATCAAAAACGTTACGTCTACTGTCACGTAGACAGATAATCTATTTTACCATCTTGTCCATAATTTGATTACTCCTTTAAATGTTCTGTTTTCCTGGAAATTTTGTATTTTCTTTTTCTTTCATTTTCTACCTTCGTGGCCAAACTTTTTCACTTTCTCAAACCCCACCCGAGGTTTGGTTACGTTGCGGCCTGTAGCGGTCAGCGAACGATAATATTATCTAAGCCGCACCTGGTCTGACCAGGGGAATATCTCTTACGTTTAAAGCCTTTGATCACGAGCGAAAGGGTCCCTGTGTTTGGCTTCCAGAACGCCGCTTCGGATCATAATATTATGCATCCTGGAAACAGGGGGAGACAAACCCGCGGTCAGTCTTTGGGTTTTTGCCCTTAGACAAGATAGAGCATAATGTTATGCATTTCTCTACCTGGGGAACTTTCGCACGATTTCTGTTGTCTTACTCTAGATTACGTCTTTCGCCGAACTTCTGTAGAAATATGCAGGCCAGGTGTCCGGGGGGGAGCGTCCCTTGTGATCTATAAGAGTAGACTGGTTTTAATAGACAAAGACATTCGTAAATTTTCCTGGCCCGTAGATGACCATCATGAGATAAGGCAAACTTTAACACAGTACTAGAATGTGTTTGCCTATGTTCTAGTCATTTTCGGGGTGAGTTGACATATCTTATAATTATTATATTAGATTCATGTTAGCTTTTATATATCTGTTAGGAAAGTGAATTTATTTCTGAGGACTTCTCCTAGTAATTTATTCAGTGATAAGGTAGCGCTGTCTACGGCCTATTAAGTGGTGTTTAAACTGTTACGGTTTATCATGGGTTAAATGTTAAACTTACAATAACAGATATTAGGCGTAGAATCAGTCCACGAATGCTTACCATTGGGTTAAGAGTCAGCAAGATTAACTGTCATTTCTGTAAGATAATGTCAGGTGTGGATTGTTCACTTTAAAACTGAATAGTGAGATGCAGGTAATAACTCTGGATTATAGGAGATAGTCACTTATTCCTTTTGATAGATATTTCTAGTGGCAAGGGAGGGTCATTTTATGCTTACTTGTGTGGCTAGGCACTAGTCTATAACTTTCACTGAAAGCAGTCACCAGGCATAGATATAATTATATCGTATGATCTAGCCACAACTGTATTATTATAGCAAGAACATTGCATTTTCTTTGTACTCATTTTGTGGAATGCTTATATATTTTCCAAAGGGGACATACGATTTATTTGTGTAATGTCAAATGCTGTAATCTGTTTATGTAAATTCATTTAATGTTGTAAGATGAATAAGCATATTCATTTAACTGTAACTACAGGTTAGGTTTCCTGTATGTTGAGTTTGGGAGAAGAGGAGTAGATTGTTGCTGTCAGAACAGTTACTGACAGGTATCTGGGGGTGCAAAAGATATTAAGCCTATGAGGGCGCATGTTGATAATTGATATTTTTAAGGAACAGGAGACATGGTTAAAGTCAGTCCTAAACTATCATAGCAATAACTACAATAAATTTAATCCCATAGTGGAGCGAAACTTTCAGTATAAAGTTAGTGTGATTTATTATTTGCTTGAGGAAAAAGGTTTTTTTTGGGGTCTTAGTTTCAGGGAGATCGAATCGCTAGAGCAGATTCCAGTCAGGCGAAGAACGAAATATTCTCTTCGATCTAGAGGGTTTCTGAATACCGCTAGCGTCACGAATCGTCAACCCCGTTCCTGAATCAAAACCCCTTTTTGTCAACGCCAAGTTAAGCTCACGCAGTGCAACGGAGCCAACGCTAAATCTGGAATCATCAAATGTAGTAGTAGTTCTCTACAAGCAGAGCCTAGCGCCGGATAAGCGCGCCTGGGACTCTTTGTCCTCAAGTGACTTCTTCTGGTGTATTTTCTGGATACTTAAAACCTCGCACGTATGAGCAGCCATGTATGGACAGAGTTCCAGCCCGACTCGCGCCAGTAGGGGGGGAGTCACCAACGATAGCGCCTATACAGTGATTTTATTCAGGTTAATTCCATCACCGATGGCGGATATATACGAAAAAAACCACTTACTGGAGCTATTCCATTGGTCCCCGAAAGCGGACAGGCTGTCGCTAAGTTCATTCAGTTGGTCAGCAGGAGATAAACAGCGTCCCCCAGCCCACCTCGCGTCAGTAGGGGAGAGTCACCAACGTTTAGTACCAACAAGGACAGTTTTGTAGGCTTAGTCCCTCACGAAGGATCTACATATGAGACACTGTCTGGACTATTTCATCTGGTCCCCGAAAGCGGAAGGACTGACACGCAGTTTATTCATTTTGGTAAACAGGAGGTAAATAGAGTCTTCCAGCCCAACTCGAGCCAGTAGGTGGTAGTCACCAACGATAGCGCCTATACAGTGATTTTATTCAGGTTAATTCCATCACCGATGGAGGATATATACGAAAAAACCACTTACTGGAGCTATTTCATCTGGTCCCCGAAAACGGAAGGACTGCCACTCGATTATTTATCTCTCTGTGTTCTACAGGTTCATGTCGGTAGTCTGTGTGTGTGTTTGTTGGTATATTTTGCGTATTTGATGACTATTGATGATTATTTGATTATTGATGTAATTTTATGTTGTGGTGATGATATGCATTATTTTCATGTTTTTCTTCATTTAATAAAGTTTACACCTTTATTAATACGCTGTTCCCGACCCTTTCATCCATATTTACATTTTTAGCTCTTTACTAGAATCTCTATGTATGATAAGAGAAAAGAGTGAGAGCCGGAGATGCTTAGACAGTGAAAAGTGAGTTGAGGCTTGGAGAGAGAGATCATTTTGGTAAATCTTCTTCCAGGTTGTCTCAAGTCCATCTCCTATTTACACCTTTCTGTGTGTGTAATCTATAACTCTGTCAGTCCACTATCCCTTGTCGATTTCACTACTACTGTCCAACTCGACAAATACTCTACACTTTACTCAACCACGACATCTACAAACGTCACTACTGTTTGCTGTGCGTACTCTGATTTATGTCACTGTTGATACGCAAGTCCCACCATAGGGACTAATAACTTTCTTGTTTATGATATAATGCAGTAAACGCATTTCTCCTTCTATTTTTAAAAGTTCTTAATTCCCTTTTCTTTCTTTAGGCTATTCTTATGTTAATTCTACTAGCACGTATTATGATTTCTTAGTAGCACGTATAATGCTAGCGTGGTAGGCCATACGGTCACATAATGACCCGTGGCCACCCAAATGTACAATCAGCTGTCTAACTGGTTCTAGTGACTCGGAGAAAGACTAATAAATAACGGACCTAATGGTAGAGGCGCGCAGAAATAAAAATCGTGTCGTAATTGGAGGGATCAAAGTAGATTTATAATGCGTAAATCGGGGATGGATATATATATATATATATATATATATATATATATATATATATATATATATATATATATATATATATATATATATATGCAATGTAAACTGTGATAGTA